>JAQAHW010000007.1:10822500-11100000 GCA_027580185.1 Tuta absoluta
CTGTAACCGGATGCTATGAAATGTTAACGATGTTATTGTTCTAGTGGATTAAATCCTGCGGTTTAGTTTGTTCATACTATGTAGTAGACAAGACATACTTTAAATATTATTTATGTTTCATACACACACACATATATCACGCCTGTAATCCTTTGCGGGTTAGGCAGAGCGTAAACGGCTGCAAAAACGGACCTTTACGCCACGTCTGACAAAAATTTGAGAGTCATTCGGAAATTGTGTAGCCATAGTGACAGGTTGTCAGCCCATCGCATAAAGTTGCAATACACACCCGCGAATCTCGTAGTCGTCTCTTATGACTCACATGGGAAAGAAATGGGGTGATGCTGTTCTAAGCCGGCATCACACGGCACCATCTGTTTCATTAACAGAAAAAAAACAATGATTTGATATAAGAGCAACAGTACTCGTACGTGAATATTTTTTCAACGACAAAAAATAATAAAATCCTATTGTGTTATTCGTCAATACACACACGTCAATTAATATCTGGTTTTAAACGTTTCATTGCAGCAATTGTTTATATAGAGGTACATACTGAACAAAGCACGCCTTTGTAGCCATTTCACATCATCTAATTGCTTAGGTCTACTCTTCAATTCCCAATTGAACTATCAAATTTGTCATTTTATGAATCGCTCGCACCTACAACCGGATAAGTTTGAAATCCAGACAGTGCAGAATTTGAACAGATACCTATCATTACTCTAGCCATGCTCAACGGGCGTTTCACGGAGCACTGGGCTGAATAACGCCATTGAAATATAGATCCAGACTAATCTTCGAATATTCAAGACGGGCACACATGCCACAAATAGAGGTACTATAAGTACAGGTTGCCCCAAATAGTGACGTTCAAAGACAAAATTTGAATGCCTTGTACTGAGGGGTATCCGAATGTATGTACTGTTTTTTTTTTGTTTCCGAGTTCTTAATATTTTTAAGTAGTGTTGAAAAATGTCGACGAACAGTAAGTATTTTCCTTCCGGAATAGTTTTCCGAGTGGTTGTTTTTGCAACATACCTACTCTTTATGATTGGTCCTTTATTGCATACCATGAAAGAAAAAAAGACAGCCACTCAATTTTTTCCAAACAAATTGTATTAATTGGAAACTACAAAAACATCGAGTAACATGTGAGTGATTTGGATACCCCTTAGTATATGGCGTTTAAATTTTGTCTTTGGACGTCACTATTCGGGCCACCCTGAATAGTTGAGTAAAATATTTGGAATTTTGATTGAGTGATAAATCTGTTTTGCGAATGTATGACGGCACAAAATTCCTGATTTACACAGGGAGAATGTTATTTTTAAATCAGAACTAACTACGATGGGCTCATATTTCAATAACCAAATTCACTCACTCCCTGAGGGATGAATTGCTGTTAGCATCGAAACGATACCACAATTTCACAATACCCTTGTTTGTATAGACTTGCTCAATCTGTCTGATATTTGATAATATTCAACAGAGAAGCTTTCAATTCCGTTTAAAACTAGAGGTACTTAGTTTATTTTAAACGCATGAAAATCTTTATTGATTTATACAAACAAACCTTAACTGAGCTGTCAGATTATGATTTGCGTGCGTTTGTATGAGAGTTCAATACTCTTTTTTACGATTTTAAAACAAATCGACCATAGGTGGTGGCGCTTAGTTACTAGAGACTTTGAGATGCGCCTCTCCGCGCAGCAGGATATAACGAGGCGCAGAGCATCCCGTCTAGCCATACTGTTTGCCAGAGTAAATATTGTCCATCACTAATTTTAAAAGCCTTCATCGCCATCTTTAAAAAGCAACATGAAGTTGTATAGTATAAATATTTCACAATTTGAATTCGATTAGCGATCTCGCAATAGATGAGCCGCCCGCAGACGGATTATCGCAGTCGATCGCGGCGCAGCCGAATCGTAACATCAAGCAGAAATAGATCTCGAAATTATAATAGTCTGCAGGTAATTAGATTGTATTTAAGGTACTTTCATTATAGTTGTTACCTTAATGAGCTACATTCTGAAATCTAAGTGAAGATTAACGATCTGCTAATCACAGCGAGTAGTCAAAATACTTTTTTATTTCCTTGATTTGAAATTCTTGTAAATAAGAAGCTTGAATGAATCAATTTTGGTTATTTCGGATTTATAACGTGATTAAGTTGGTAACGTTGTGAAAGTTATACATGCTGCAATGCAATTTAGCCTTTCTGAAATAAAAGTTATTTAAGAGCGAACCGCTTTTTTGAAAACTAGAATTCATAAAGAGTATACTTAAGTATAATTAAACTTTAATTATAGAATTAGAGCGCATTAAAATTTGAGAAAATTTAATTGTGCAAAGTGGGCATTATCATTAGGTTAATGAGAAAACAAGCAATATACAGTAAATTATCTTTTAGAAAGTTGGCAAGCATGCCAAGGCGCCTGCTGATTTCCCCAGAGATGTCTAAGTCCCTTAGTAAATAAGTCTATTTAAACTTTCTTTAATGTGCCAAATATTTCAATTGTGCTGCTCTGAAGCGTCTCGCACCATTCGTGCAAGATTTTCAGACGATGCCATATTCATTCCATATTTCGCGCAAGTATTTCTCCTTGTTTCTTACTTACTTACTCGTGTCGAAGGCCAAGACCCACCTTGGGTCCCTGAGCCACAGGAGTAAGTAAGAATTAGGTGTTAGTCGTAATAATATGCTGAAATCATGTGGTGGTGAAAACAAACGGCGGTAAAAACGTACTGCATATTTTCTAATTCTTTTCAAATACAAATAAATAAGTATTCGAATATTTTGTAACAAGATAGTGACCGAGAATTCAGTAATAAAGATAAACCTTTTAATTATTAATGTTTTAAATACATAAAATACTCTATACTTTAAATAAATATATAGTTATATAATATCATAAGTAGGCGCTCACGCGCGAGCAGATCAGATCAGATTTGATACAGTCAAATAGGTATCACACAATCGTTTAGTTCTAGGAAACCTTTTTCAATGATGATTATGTTGACGTAGTAGTAAAGAGTGGAACTCACTACTTGCGTCTGTGTTTTCAAATGCATACAACCCTAATCTCTTCAAAGTAAGAGTGAACAGGCTTTTTCTAGGTGAGCTCGCTCCATCTTAGACTTTGTCTCTGTCCTATGACCTAGACTAGGGTCAAGAGCAAACCCATGCTTAGGTAAAAAAAATAAAGTAGGTACATACGCTTATGGGATCGGTCGGCGGTCAAAAAAAGTATTCCTGTGACTACTACCGCAGTGGATACCGAAATAATGTATGCTAGATGAGAGTAGCGAAAGTTGAAACGACTAAAAAAGTACTTGCTAAAGTTACATTAATACTTGCTAAAAGTACTGCCTACTCATATAATAGATTGGAATGAAGAAAGCCAAATGATTTATGTGCTCGGTGTTCTCTTTAAAACTGCCCTACCTTCTGCGTGTTCCGCTCGCCAGTCTAACAATCTAACATTGATTGATTTTGGCGAGTTTATTGTTAGCGATTCCATTGAGTATCTATTCAATTTCTCAAGTCAAAACTTTAGCTCACACCAACGAAAACTTCTCGTCTAAGTTAAGCCATATCGAATACTTAGGAAGTTCTTTAGGTAGTAGATACTATTTGTGCACATAAATACTAAAACAAACTCAGACTCCCTGAAACAGCCTTACTTCTAAAGGTTTATTAAGTGACCTCTTCAATACGTTATGGTGGCAGAGTTTACCAAAAATACCTCATCTACATTTTTATTGCTGCCCACTCAGACATAAATGAAAAACGGATGATGGTGTTTGATTACTATTCATGAAGTCTCGAGCCCTTAATACAAAATTGTATCGTCGCTTGCAAACAGAGCACCCAAAGGATACAACAAACTTATTTCCCGGTCCTATGGATCCACATTTACATATAACTCGCTTTCGGTCGTATAATTAAAAATACCTTGAAGCTTTTGTTTGTATGTATATCACCTACAAACACCACAGTTCACTGGTGCCTCCCCTGGTAGGACATGTTTGCCTCCTGTACTTGTTTTTCACAGGGAACGCAGCTGCCCGTTCCCTGGATCTATCCTTAGGTCGCAATTCGTTGTGCTCACAGGGTGGGAGAACTAGACCGTCCTTGATGCTGGTAATGTGGGGTTTGTACTACTTACTGAAATAAATTAATATATTTTTTAGCGTAGCAACAAATTTAATAATAATTCATACGCTCCTAATAATATTCACAAAAGGAAAAAGGGGTCGGTATACTTTTACCCAAAACCACATTTTATTATTATTCACATATAGCCTATCCGTGGTAGGTTAGGTAGGCAAGTTACGTATGCCCGTCACCGGTATGTGCAAATGCGTAACGTGAGGTGAAATACCATCTATTATATTATTCAACTAGCTGGTGCCTGCAATATTACTGCATTTTTATTTTATTTCAGTAGATGTCTATGTTCTTTGTATATGTAGGTACTTAAGGAAGGCAAGAACATAATTTTTTTCTTAAATTTCTATTTCCTCGCTAATTTCTTCTTTCAATTTAGTTACATGCACTAAGAGTAGATAAAACAATAGATAATACATTGAGTGATTCATCGACCTAATCAACAGAAAGAGAAGCACTTCTACTATTAAGCATGGCTCTCTGAGTACCTCATCAATATTCTCGATTCATATACCAACGCAAGCAGCTTCTTACGCTGTTTTTTGTTGCTGTGGAGCCATTTCATATTTCCTATGGTTTATCCGAGCTCCTGGTGTTCCACATCAGGTACTCAGAACCCTCGCTGTCTATATACCAGCAAAAGTGGCCCATCATATTACCACTTTCGTATCTCGTATAGATGAGCGGAGCAATACAAAATTGTCTTCTCTATGTACTGTTGTATGAGAGGTAATCCGTCCACAAGGATGTGAACCTACACAGTATGTAGTACGTCTACCCGCTGTAAAGCACCTCATTTGCCGCAGCTCACGTCAAAGGACCGAGATATACCGAGAAGATACTTCTCGTTACGCTGATTGCCTTTCTTTACCGAATATACAAAACACTTAACTTGTCTTGTAAAATTATTCAGCTGCTTTTCTTAGTTAGTGTTATAGCAACGCGATGAAGTGAAATTATATTCGACATTTATTTGTCTTTTACAGGAAAGAAATGCGCGAGAAAATAATATGTTGTACGGGTGCACCTATGATAATTATGTATGCACTTTTAACAAGTTGTATAGCTTGAATGGCTGCTTGAGGAGCCTTTTATATAGGTATGCAAAATAAAATAATTGCAATGGAATATATTGTGCAAAAAAGGATGATATATTTTAAGGTATTTTTAATCACCGCCAATGATTACTTACGCACTGTTATTTTTTTAAGAAATTTTTATTTGCGAGAACTTATCTATGGAAATAGAAATTACCCTATTATAATCAAATTATGTATTTTAATTTAAAATCTCATATGTGTTTTAGTTTTATTTACCTGAACAAAGTATTTGCAACAGGTCTACATATATTTAAACAAAAATAACGAAATATTATATTTATTAAATTTTTTATAAATAAAATACCTATGTTCGTGATAAATAGATAGATGAGTTTGTCATATGTAAAGTTTAAATGTTTTGGCCTGATAAGTATTCAAAGAAGATGAATAAAATAAAATAAAAGACACGAATACTTCTGGTATTCAAAAAAAGTTTTTTACGATACGCATGTAGAAAAAACAACGAGCAATTGTCAATATTTTATGTATAAGAGGCCCATTTTTAGTTAACCTAATTTTCAGGTTAAACTATTTCAACGGCATAAATATTAGAAAGTTTAATGAAATAAGTAATATTAGTTATGTCTTAACACATTATATAATAATGACCCATTTTATAAACATATTGTTTGATTTCATACAAAATACTTTTTTGTAGGAATCAGTAGTAAGGAGAGCTTTGTTCATCAACAAAAACCTAAAAAAATATATCCACACAAAATTTTTATTTGATCCAACATTACAATTCTTGGGCTAAAATATTTCATTCCATTGAAAAGTCAGTGTAGTGACCGAATAAATTATTCCGTAAAAAAGGCAAAAGTGACGAAAATACGTCGGGGCGGGTGAAAGCGAGTGAAAGGTCCGAAAATTGATAGCTTTTCTTTCCTTTTATAAGACGGGAAGGAAGTGAGCGAGTAACGCTTTGGGTCAATAACGAGGTTTCCTGCAAACAGCAACATGTGTGCGCTAATGGAGTGGCGGCCGCACTGTGGCCTTGCGTGGAGACGGACTCAGGATATTTCATATACGTGACATTACCTATAACGACGAGAAGGCAACCTAAAGAGTAAGTATGTAGGTATCCTAAATATTGGACAAAATGAAAACGAAAAGAACGCGCTTTTTTTGTTTGGAACCGAATTTGTAAATTTCCAAAAATAATACACTCATTCACCATTTGGTAGGTATACCCACAGACAAATGCCAGCGCTGCGTATGGCGCTGTAGTTGCGGTCGGCATGGCTGCCCATTCGAATTAGTCTCTCTCTCTCTGTCCGTCTGTATTTTGAATTCTGATAAGTATGTGTAATCTGTGAAATATATAAAGCATTTTAAGTCAAATGAAATATTATCAATACCTAAACTTCCTAAATTTTCTCATTCATTTCCGATTTTGATATCACCGATGGTTAAGTTATTGTGAGAAGGAAAAAAAACCAAGAAACATCTGCAATTCCACAAATTCCACGGAAATCGTCTAATTGAAGAAAACTTTACCACCCTACTCGCAGTTCTAATTGAGAAAGGAGTAAAAACGAAAGTTCTTAGTTGAATTCGTTCGACTTCAGCAACTGCAGCAGAAGGATAATTAAATTGGAAGCTCGTTCACAAACAAACTGACTCTAATTTGATGGTATCACTGATATTCCTGCCTGACTGCAAAGTTGTTATCTACCTCAAAGGCAGACAGCTGTCCCTACACGCTAAGATAGCTTTATCCAAATTTCTGAACCTAACTTTTACTTAACCCGATGGAAGGTTCATACCTACATGCATAACATTTTCTTAAAAGTTTAAGTTATGTCTCACTAATGTTTAAATAGTAGTAATAATATTAAATGTCTTTTATCCAATCAGTTCGTGTATTGTTTAGATATTCTTCTTAGGTACAGTTTTTTGAATTTTGTAAGTTTAAGATTAAAAATTTTATAATATAATATTTCATGATTAGTTTTCTCTAATTTCTTAACCCTTACGCTCTCAAAAATTCGTCCCGGTATGCTTACGGGCTGTGCCAAATTAATCGCTTTACCATATTTTTTCAAACTGCAAACACCATTTAATTTTGTTTCCACCAATCAATTGGATTGAAAATGCAGAAAAAGACAAGGAATATGACCAAACTTGGATGGTTTGGCGAGTTGACTACCCCCAGTATTTGGTTGTACAATTTTATTTTAATCCAAATTGATTGCATAATCGGCCTGAGTGGCTGTCATTGGAAGCGAATATGAATTTATTGGAAATATTAATTCGAATGGGGAAAGTTTACGCAAATAAATGGAATTAATTCATTTGTATTCGTATTGTTAGCTATTGTTTCAGGGATTGTCATTTAGCTTTCCGAAAATATAACTAATATTAATATTTTTCTTTTCAACTAGGGGGTTTGACCCTAAGTGTCATGGTTTTGATCACAAAATTAATTGACATATGTATCTTCAGGACCTGAAAAGGATGAGTCATGAATCAGTATCATAAACAAGAATTAACATTCTTTAAATATGACGTAAATCAAAGATTTGCCGTGCAAGTTCTTAAATGTTAATTGTTAGACATCTTAAAAAGGCGGGTTTATTAAACAGAAACAAAAAAAAGTAATCTTCATTGAAAAAAAAATCTATCACTTAAGTAGGTTCCGCTCCTTGGTAAGTTTATTAAATCAGAAAACGACTTAAACACCTTATTCACTACTAAGCATTCTGTAGCTAGTAATAATTTAGGTTCTTTAAGTCTCGAGGTTTTCAGAGTTTGGAGTGATTGAATGCACATTTAAATCTACACACCCGGAAGGTGAGAATTGTAAATTGTAGTTTGTGGTTTAGACTTAAAAACCTAGCTAAGTGTTGATTGATATATATATATATATTTACTTTATTAACTTCCTATTGGGAATTTGGGAAGTAGACAAATGTTTCAAAGTTAGGTGCAACTTGTAACGTGTATAAAAAACCTCTTATCATACGCAATAATATGTATTGAAAACTAGTTAGTTACTTTAACATGGGCTCAGACAAAAGAGTTTCATTTCTTGACGGTAGTGTTTTTATTCATTCTATGCCTCTACCCGTACAGTTGTTAGCCCTGAACTCCACAGGAAAATGACCAGCAAAATGCATGCTCGTAAACTAGCCAACTAACACGGGTCTTCTCTCCAGCTTAGAAATATAAAATAGAGCTTACAATCCTGAGAGATAAGTAACATGATCAGAGGGAGCTTCCGTAGGGAGTGCAAACAACTTAGTAATCCAAACGCACGAATGACTAGTCTCACTCAAAGGAACACAAACAAAAATACTCAATTTTTATTTTCATGTTTTCACTTTGACTTTCCACACATTTTCTTCCTCTGAGTGAGTTACAATGTAGCGCGCGTGTCATTGGTGTTGTAGTGGAATTGCATCCCTGGAGTATGGAGGGGAACTCCTTTGTAATGAATCAGGTAAAGTCAGGTTTCGCATTGTTCTGTTGCACTAAGAATTTGTTTTGTTAGGTTAATAAGTACTTTTTGCTATTAGTTATTTAAATATTTTATTTGTTACTACCTTTATAGGTATAAATAAGTAGAACCAATAATAACGAAGAAGGGGAAGACCAAGACGCACGTACTTGGATCAGATTGGGGACGATCTAAAGAAAGGTCAGGTCAAGAGTACCCTAAACCGACGAGCATGTATGAAAAGATTGATGCATGTTGAAGAAGCGAAAGAGGTGTGTCAGGATCGTAGCAAGTGAAAAGATGTAGTCTCTGCCTACCCCTATGGGAAAGAGGCGTGATTATATGAATGTATGTAACAAATAATGTCCGAAACATGAAAATGTTTCTTTACTGCAGTTTTGTATTATTGCGACCGATGTAAATTAATTAGGTACGCAACTTACAGATAAATAAAATAACAAAATAGTTAAGTGACACGAAATTAATGAAACTCATTTGGAGCACAACCGCAGGCGTAAATATTTCTTATCACTGACATTAATTAACTCGTGTTACTTAATTAACAAACATTTTCTCTTTGTGACTTTCATTTAAATTGTTTATTATAATACCATCCTTTGCGTTAAAACAAAATTGGAATTAAAAGGCCCAGTTCCAAATGTGCGCCACAATATCTACCTTTTTTTATTGACATGAAATTTTTAATTTATTATTTCTAAATTGTTTATTATAATCTAGCAACACAAGCTAGTCACGGTTTGAAGTCAGTGTCATTTTATTGCAGTCTTGGTCGTTTTTAGTGATGTAAATAGATTCATAGGAATAATGTGGGGATGGAAATATCAGTGTTATGAGTTAATATTACACAATTAGTATTAAGTTGCTTGATAAACCATGCTGAAATCAAACAACCAGTAACAAACCCATGATCTAGGAGTAAGTACAAGAATCTTTCAAAATGTTATACCTAGCTAGAATTCCGCCCAGCGATTTCACCCGCTGTCACTCATTTTCCCGTGGTAATAGTTGTTTTCCTGTAGTAAAAAGTGGCCTGTGTGTTATTCCAGATTATCCACTTCGCTCAGGTCGAATTTTGCAACAATAGATTTGTATTGTACTTCAAGCACACATGTGTGCTGTTACGAGCGGAGTAGTTATATTCTACTTGTGTTCCAAATTTCATCCAAATCGGTCAAGCCGTTTGAGAGTGAAGAGAACAAACATACATACACACACACAAACTCTCAGATTTATAATATTAAGTACGGATTAGTATGGATGTACAACTGCCGGTATAATTGCTGTGGAAAATTTGACAGTACAAACTGCTATTGATATAATAGTCAGCAGTCGAGATGCAACCGCAGAGGGAAAAGCCAGTACAAAATTGGTGAAGGAGTTTTTGTTTCCAGATTTCTTGACAAAAGTATATCAGAGAGTACCTGCATGCCTACTAAATGACCTACATACGCAGCCAGTATAGTCTAGTCAGTAGTCATTGTGTATAATTGTGGCTAACTACTAATTTTTCCCTTTAGTTTCGTATTTTCAAGATAGATTAGTAGGTAGCAATCGTATGTCTCCAGAATAAATTTATTCTGACTACCTACTTTCTTTTCGATTGGCTCGCGGCTGTGTTCCCCTGCTTCCACCGACGAATTAAGATGTAGCGTGTGGGTTCAGAATTGCTGAGCTAGTGCCGAGACTACGACGGAAGCAGGTGCTAGCGTACGACCCACTGATTTTATGCCAATGTTGTACTAGAAACCCACCCGACATTTTCACCAGGAGTCTGGCAATTCTTTTTCCAGTGAGAATAATATTGTCTTGATTTTTTAGCCAACATTGGGATTACCACTACACAAATAGGGGCCGACGGCGACCAATTCAGTGACTTAAATGTAGGTAGAGCATTTACAAATCTATTCCTTACAATTTTTGTTAAATCCTAGTTTTCCTATTAGGGATTATGAGGGTAGATATTATAAAAGAACCAGTTAAGTCAGAACAAAGCCCAGATTCTGTTGAGGTTTCTTCTAAGTATAACGAATCGGATACTTATTCTAAATCGTATTAATGCTATTCGTGACGTGCGCGCATGTGATTTTTCCTAATTTGTAGAGAATTGATATGAGATAACAAAGATAAGGTTAAACATACACAGCCACACGCGTTTGGACTATTTTTCTTCCATTCCGCAGCATCATGCATATTGTGTTAAAAATATTCCCCACTCCGTACTTTATACAGTCTGTATGCGTTGTGCTATTGATTTTTTATTTGCCCGTGCTGGGATAATGGAGGCTTTTATGCAAATGCAGCATCCGCACTGCATCATAGTGGCCAGAGGCGGGCTCGGGATCAGATCACATACTTAGCGTCTTTACGCTTTACCCCTACATACATTAGCTAACTGTATTTTGACGTGGAAAGCTAAATTATTTTGTCTTCATCTGAAGCTATTTGCTTCCGGTGCTTTCAGTGGAAAAATATCCATCTTCTGCAATGATATTTCCTATTCTAACTTCGTTAAAACCGGGTGTTTTCTTTGAAAAGAGAAAAAGAATTAAAATAAACCAGCCGCATATTTCCAACTAATTAAATCATCCGACCAACGTAATGAAATACGTTTTCATCTTGAAAGATATTTATAGCTGCGACGACAGGACCATAAACAGTGTCGTCGGATAAGGGTCGTACTGCTGAATGGTGTTGCCAAAATATTTTGATATTTTTATTCTATTTGTATTCAGCTTAAGTAATTATTCAAAAAATAGGTGGAGTTTATTAATATCATAATCTCTAATAGTCCAATAATTTTTATATTTTCAGTGCAGACCAAAAATATTTCAACTTGTTTGAAATATTTCTGAGATTCTTACTAAATCATTCAAATCATTGATAGAGTCATAGGTACTTAGCTACAAAACTAGACAAGGAAGTGTTATATTAAAAGACTAGTAGAAGTTGTCATCAATATAAAAATATATTTTTTAATAAAGAATAATTAATATTTATTAATACGTTTGAGGTAGTTTTTGGCTTACAGTATGCTCTCATTACTTATGCTCTTGGATTGATTGAAAATGATAAAATCAACGGCGAGGGCCACCGTCCGGACGAGAACCCTTAAAATGACAAGCTTATTTTTATAATTCGTCGCTTCATTCCTCGCTTAAATGGTCGGTATAATTAGGCATTTGAAGCAAATTTGTACTAAACTCCGCTTTTAATGACTCAATAAATTATTTATATATTTTTTCTTTCATATCCCGTACAATGCCGTAAAAGACCCAGTGACATTTATATTTTTCCTTAAGGGTTGAACCTCACAGGAGCATGTCTAAGTACTTTCATTCAGTCGCGGTTATTTTTATTGTATTCGAGATGTTATGAGAACTTACATGGAAAACTTCGACGTCATATTTTAACCATCCCAAATTCCAAAAGTCCTGCCTGACCAAAGTCTCTCTCTCTCTTTTTGTGTGGGGTCACCGAGTCGTCCAACGACCCGATGATCCCTGGTGTCAGAGTTTTTCAACCGCCTACTACCACTAGTAGGCCTCTGACATGGTTGTGTTACGACCGCCGTCTAAGTAATCATAGACAGCAACCTACCTAAAACAGCAACAATTAGATTATGCAATAACCATGCAACAACCTAAGTTAAACGACACTTTCAATGACATAATCAAATATGTCACATTGTTTGTGTCAGACACCTACAGAATGGCTGGAATTTTAATTACTGTTTATAAAAAATAATAAAAATCTGGATTAACTATTCATTTGAATGCGTATTACAATGTAGAGCAAGTTCCGCAGTTTTTTTTACCCTCCCGCTGTAAGGTATTCAAAGTAAGGCTTCCTAAACTGAGATATAATGTAATTTGGAGACTCACTGCCGCAAAGTGGATTATCTAATGGCACTGGCCCGTAGCGACGGCAAATGAAAAGCTGCATTTACGTTTACCTAGCTATAATTTATTTTGTGGTTTAGCTATCTACATGCAAAGATAAACTCGGCCTTAAAATGCCACTGCTGGTTATTTTTATCTCTAAAACGCTATGTCACTGCAGCAAATTTAAATATTATTCTTAATTGAACAAAACATACTGAGTATTTCTGAACGTCTCACGCATAATTCTATGAGAGTAATAAAAAATATCTGCGAGAATTTATATTGTAACCCTTAGTTACAAAATACACTTGGCGGTAAAATTGTGATAGAAAATATATTTTGGAGAAAGGATAGCTAAATCAATTTGTGCAGAACAGATAGAACTTTTCATATGCAAATTTTCTTATTTTGCTTTCCGTAGCTTCGAACTTGTACTATTGTGAAAGCGGAAATAAAGGCCATCACAATCACTTACAATCATTTGGTGTTATTATAGTCTGAAATAAGTATTATTTGTATTCTGAAGGATGAATAATTTGCATTTTGGGATAGCTAGTTGACCTTTTGGCTAGGTTTGGGTAATTAAAAAGGCTGCTGTTTATGTATCCGGAATGGGGCACATACAACATATAATTTTTTAAATGACGTAATAAATTAAAGCACTTTAGATAAAGTAAGCCTTATAATTTATGTGGAGATATTTTTTTTTACTCTCAACATATGACAACAATCAGAAAAAAATGTGTCGATGCTTTTCATAGATTTCACTTGAGAAAATCTCACTCGTGTTCTTTTGTATTATTTTTGGCGAGGGCTCGAAATCGTTGCATTGATCAACTTACTTTTACTTTCATAGTCCGATAATGCTCGCATTATTCGAGGGCATAAACGTTTTTTTTTATAAAATCGCTTATTTTTGTACGAATGTATGATAAGATTGATAAATATACATAAAATTTTAAACTTACGCGGTAGTTTACACTATTCATAGTAGTAATTTAAACGGGTTCTTACCGGAAAATATCGGGAGCTCGCATTATAAATAATTTGTCGATAGGAACCCGTTTAAATTAAAACTTTAAGTTATAATTAAAATTATAAGTATATACTGATATAATTACTAAAGATTTTTTATGACGCAAAATCAGTATTTATTTTACTTATTTAGCTTGCACGGCAGATTTATTTTGTCTTTATTTTGTCAAATGAAAGCGTTTCTGTATAAGTAGGCATAGTAGGGAAATGTAAGTAAATAAACTGTGAGAAATCGCCGAAAAACTTTTGGAGGAAATATTTATGGTGAGTAAAGATGGAGATGTGGAGGCGACGGCTCCATATTTTCCCCTTCACTCGTAAACAGCGCAACTTATGGAAGTTTTTCGGATTTTGCGATATTTTCACTTGATGATGTTACTTGGATGTTGGATTATTATTTCCGGTATACTTGTAATTTTCCTTATACTCTTCAATTTTTATTATAATATTGAATGAAATATACTGTATGTTTATTTCATTCCGCGACTGAACTGTTTATACATGGGTGAATTTCGATCTCGCCAGTAACGTATTTTTTTTTCAAAACGTTTCGCTTCTACTGTTGTTAAAAATAACGCAGTAACAAATTGTTCGACATAACGACACTGTGATGAATCTGTGGAAATGGGAAGTCCCGTTGCTCTGAATCGTGAGGCTGTATCGAATGTACCTACTAGTGCTACCTTAGTAATATTATACAGGGTGTAAAAAAAATACAGCAAATATTTCAGGAACCAATGAAAGTACAGAGAGTACAAAAAGGAACACAAGTTGAATACGAAAAAAGAAACTGGCACTTCGATAAGAAATTTACTTACTTTCTTGAGATGCACCGACTATGCCTTAGGCCGACTACCGACTAATCAACTTAAAATCAGCTGACTAGTAATCGTCTTTGCAGCGACGTTTGAGAATTGTCGTTGAATTTTGAACTTTGGTCTACCAATATACAGTAAAGTTATGTGGTGGTATTTGAAACATTTTGGCTATTCAGCCTCGTCATCGACTACAAAAATTACTTCTACCTACTTACTGTCATTTACACCATTTTCTGTCCGTCACCGTCGGTGAAAGTAAATTCAGTTCCATAAACTTGTTGTATTGATAACTAGGCGGTGGTCGGTTCGTTATCTATCACATTTCGCCTGGTAGTAGTAGATGGTTCAAAAAATCTTGCATCAAGTTGTATCAGGTTGTTCATTGACACGGTGTCCCACATAACAAAAATATGGGCTTGTTCGCTTCTTACAATAACTGTAATATATTTTACACCTTGTATTAACTTGTGGTACCTACTAGCGCCGCTCGCGCCGCAACGCGCGTCTTCATGCAATTTGTTCCAGTATTTCATTCACAGTGCACACCTGAATCTGGACCCGGTTAGCGACAACTTCTTGCAACTTTATTTACTGGAATTCCTGAAAGAAGTAAATATTTCGCAGTGGAGTTGTATTTTGGAGGAAGATATAGGAAGAATCTTTGTAAATTTAACTCTTGTAAATTGTAACCAAAAACTGGATACTTTTACTCTAATAGCTTTTTCTGATTGATTTTAATAATATTGTTATAAATTAAAAAAAATAAGTGTTAGTTGGTATCCAAATACAAACAAATAAAAAACTGTTTTATACTTAGTTAAATAAGTAGGTACTATTTCAGGACTAGAGAAAAAACAAGAAACACAAACATGTATTTTATCTATACTCGTCTCATAAATATTCGGATTATGAACTTGAAACAGCTATATAAAGACCGATTTATGCATCCTGCCTATAGAAATTACAGTTTAATAGAAATAACAGAAACGAAATGTCTTAATGAGGAGGCTCTCCTTTCGATAAAATGATATTGTATATAATACATTTTCACTACTCAGGCACTCAGATTTTCAATTTGGTCGGTGATAGGCATTTGTCGATGCTACTCTTTTGTTCTTAAGCGTAGTATACCTACTAAATCATACCGTATTATAATAATAATGATTGTTTTCATACAATGAGCCGCACTATAAATAACGTTACGGTTTCGTGGTAATTTTAACGTAAATATTTCACGTAGGTACAATGGAATTCACTGGAATTAAATATCAACAATGCCAATCAGTGAAACATTTTCAATTTTACAAGTGAATTTTGAATGTGGAATGATTTATCTTATTAGTTATTACAACACCAACGAAGCCTAGATATGTAAAATTAAATTTAAGTACACTTAGTACCCAAAAATTTACGTAACTGTCAAAATGTTTTTATTTTTGAACAAAGACGTTTTAATTCTTGACGCGCTCCTCGCTTTTGAGTTTATCTTATAGCTTCACCTAAGGTACTATTCCGAACCGAGCGGCCGACAGCATATGCCGCGGCGGCCGACCTTGGCCGCCGCGGCACTACTGGTTCGTATGGGTTTGCATGGGATACTATTCGAAGCGAGCGGCCGACGACGTCGGCCGCCACGGCATGTGCAGTTGGCCACTCGGTTCGGAATAGCACCTAATTCCTTGTACCTGAACCAAAATGTATGGAAGGTCAAGTCTATTTAGGTTGCGTTTATACTACATCACCGTCGACTAGTTACGTGTGTAATGTACCGTCGTATGAAATTCGTGTTCGATTAGACTTATCAAAATATACATAAATATATAAATTTCATATTGTGTTTCTGTAGTCAAAGAGAATGAAACGCGATATAAAGACATGCAAAACTCGCTGTGAAAATCGTGTTCCGACTAGAAAATTCGTTCGTTCACTTTTTACACTATTCCAGGTTTCCACCAGAGAGATTCCAGGGTTTCGATTTGGTCAGATAAAGTGCGATCTAATATAAAGTTTCGATTCTCCACCGCACCGCCCGCCGAAATAAGTGTTTTCATTTATCTGTTTTATGTTCAAATTTTGAGAGTCTTAAAAACACATCTATCCTTTTTTTAAGTTCCGGACTCTACAATTTTAGCCCCGGGGTTATGAGATCTACACTTGACTGTATGGTGGGGAGCAGGAGCAAACACATCTATAAATCAAATCCAAAGACAGGAAAATTCCGCACCTACTTATAGTTATACAAAAAATACCTACGCTTACCTACTATGTCTAACATTCCAATACGTTAAAATAATATTGTATTTATATTTGTTCTAACAACACGACATATTTCAAAAACATTACAATCGTAACCTGTCTGTCGTGATTCATGAAATGTTAACGCGAAAAATTCAATCTCCGAACAATGGGATCGTATTAGCATACAAAAGGTTCCACATATTTCTCGAAAATCTGTTATATTCTAACATCCATTCACTAAAAGATAGCATGTTCCTTTTAACTTGCTTGTAAATTGTAGGATGTTATATGGAAAGTAACTACAAGTTAAAATAAAGATGAAGATGCAGTGGCTGAATAAAAGCTGAATTTATGGTGATGATGATGATGATGATATCTTTGATTTTATCTTATGATACTATTGCGATCACAAGTGGCACGTGATTTAGTGTCTCCAGCCTGGAGTCACTGCTTGATATTATAAAATTATACACGCAATATAACAAATAAAACTGGCTTTAAGAACATTATGGATATTATTCAAATACACAACAATATTACCATAGGGCCCACTTTCTTTGCTATTTAAAATTTAAGTGATATCTTTTCACAGGATTATTGGGTCCAATTTAATTGTCAATCGTAATGTCTCGTCGTTAAGGTGAGTCCTCCCGGGAAATTACTTTTGGAACCTCCTGATATACGAACATTCACAAAAACCTTTTTATACGACTGCCCAACCAAAAAAAGGAGTGTAATATTGTACGAGAGTAGAAGAGTTCATGTACTCGTATGTATGTGTGTATACATGTGCGATTCTTTAAAATACTGCAACTTGTTAACCACTGAACAGATTCGAATGGGAATTGATTATGCCGAGTGTCATAGGCTAGGTTTTATCTCATTCCTAGTATGTTTTTAAATATTTTTATGCTCTGGGTTCATTAATTTGTTGTGGTATAACTTAACTATCGCTTAATAAGTATATGAAGTGTATTTTAGGCGAACGTTTTCTGAGTTCAATAACTTGTTGTGACATAACTTAACTGTCGCTTATTGGGTATATGTAGTGTATTTTAAGCGAACGTTTTGATAAAAGTATTTGATTTTTACTTACCTGTGGATTTACTTATATAACTAAAAGACCACCTAAAACCACTTTAGCCTGTCTTCTAAATACCTAGTTAATGGTAATCAATTTGCAAAAAAATATCACGCCTATTATCCCTTGCGGGATAGGCAGAGCGTTAACGGCCGCAAAAACGGACGATTACGCCACGTTTGACATATATTTGAGGGTCATTCGGAAAATTGTGTATCGCCATAGTGACAGGTTGTCAGCCCATCGCCTACAATTGCAATACACACCCTCAAGTCCCTTCGTCGCCTCTTACGACTCCCACGGGAAAGAAACGGGGTGATGCTATTCTAAGCTGGCATCACACGGCAATTGAAAATATTTCAAACTCTTAAAGCAAAGTGTCAAAGCTGGTAGTGTTAGAATTTAGGTAAATCGCACAAGCATCGCACAATATTGCGCGTCGTGACTGCCATCGTACAAATCACAACTTTCGAGTATGATAGCATTTTGATGCGGTGACGTTTGCCATTATATCAGGTTCTTGTATGGATTTTGTAAACTCTTTTAACCAAAAAACCGTATCCGGTAAAACAGCAGAAATCATGTGGTGCTTGTAAGAACCGCCTTATATCAACTGATCCTGTCAATTCTGTGAAACATATGGGTAATATGCAGTATTAATTCGGCGTGGTAACTATCTTTTAAGATTTAGATTTAAACCTGCAACAAGTCATTGCTCAACAAACTTACCTTTTAGAAACTGTTTGTTTAACAATGATGTAGTCAAGCTATTTATAATCGTACTACACAACAAAACCAAAACCCCATTAATGGAGTATTCGACATACTTTAATTTTAAAATTTTTCATAGGTCCCCAAACGCAAACGTGAGTGGTGTCAACTGTCGAGTGGCAACCCTTGTGACCTCGCTAATCGGGGGATCACTAAGAGGCTTTATGTTGCTGTGTACGAACTACGGGACCTCTGACCGTTGAGCGTGTTTTTGTCAGTGACACTGATAAGGTGTAGGTCCTATAGCTGGTGGACAAAAAGGTTGGGTGCACTTTAGATTGTAAATATCTCTTATTATAATTGAATCAAAACAAATTATGAGTTTTTAGTTAACAGTTTCATGGATTTTTATTGGATAAGCGGTTGCATAGGAATAAAAAGTGTTTTTTGTACCTAGTCTTATCATAACAACATAAACTCTAGTTTTTCGCACTGTTATGTATGGCAAGATTGCCGTGTGATGCCGGCTTAGAATAGCGTCACCCCATTTCTTACCCGTGGGAGTCGTAAGAGGCGACTAAGGGACTTGAGGGTGTGTATTGCAATTTTAGGCGATGGGCTGACAACCTGTCACTATGGCGATACACAGTTTTCCGAATGACCCTCAAAAATTGTCTGACGTGGCGTAAATGTCCGTTTTTGCGGTCGCCGTTTACGCTCTGCCTACCCCGCAAGGGACTATAGGCGTGATATGTGTATGTATGTGTATGTTATGGCAAGATCAAAGCTTTCAAATGCAAGCCTTAACAAAGTGCACACAAGCCTTTTTTGTTACGCTTTACAAATGTTTATGTGGTCGTAAAGAAGTAGTAAAGCCTAAACCTGCTTAATTGCTAACATACAGAATAGGTGTTGTGAACAGGTTTTTGAATTTTAAACAATGAAAATTTTAATATAATAGTAATTTATATATAATTCATATTAATAATTATTACATAATTTTAGATTTAAGATGACTTAATATTGTAATTGTATTTGTTTGGTTGAATAAAGATAATTAACATTTAAAAAAATATATATAATAATAATGATACTTTTTTTTTAAGCAATCATGGTTTACATTTCTTTAATTAATAATGAACGTAATATTATTGCTTGTCCTAATTATGTTCATTGAGCAAGATATCGATTAGCCTTTAGGTATTCTATTACTAACACTTCAAATTAGTAGGTAAGCAGATGATAGATAATGACGATAATTATAGTACCTACCGCAAGATAGTGCTAGGTATTTCAACATATCTAATTATCATTTGCTTATTAGTAATTGCGTTGTGGGCGGTAACTTTCATTGTCTTAATCTAATTTTAAAGTGTTGGTAAGGTAGGTGACACTAATCGTTATTTGTTTCAGTTCTAAGAGCTAAAACAACTCTTGCATTTATATGCGATATTATATTCAAAATGTTAGCAATTAATTCAATTCATATTGAAAACTAAGGTAGGTAATTTTTTTTTTGTGAGTAGGTACGTTACTCCTTGAATGATCATTTGTACACTTATTAATTGGAAACATTAATCAGGAGTTTGGGTTCATTTGCAATTAACAGGAAATTTTATTGCAAGCTTTCGCGAACTCTGAAAGTTCTGGTTGGCGTTGAACCTGATGAACTTGGCAGCGGCACGTCGCGAGTTCCCAACACTCATTAATAGGTACCTCCGAAGTCGCGGCGTTTGTACGGAGGCCAAGTCTCATAGCCCGAACTGTAATGGAATTGTACACCATAGCTGACGAATGAATGAATGAATGAATGAATATTCATATTCATATTCATATTCATATTCATATTCGTATATTTGGTAAATAATAAATTATTACATGTCAAATGGAAAATAAACATACACTATGTAGGGATTATTCTAGGTACTACTACACTATAGTTACCTACTAACTTATTGTTAAAATACATTATGTAAATTAATTCATTGTCTATTAATTTGATTAATCAAGTACATAGTTTTAAATCCAAGAACTCTGTCAAGCTGTAAAACGTATGCTCAAGAAGCCATACTTTAAGTTTGGTTTTAAATCTTTGAAGTGTTGGTAGTTCTGTTAGATCTTTAGGCAGCCTATTAAATACAGCTGGGCCCAAAACATGAACAAGCTTGTCAGATTTGGCAAGCCTATGCTTGACTGGCAGTAGTCTACCAGCATAGCGCAGTGTTGCTGTGGCGGCGCGATCTCCGCGCAGCTGGTACTCGTCCAGGTGCGTGTACACGTACAGGGCGGCACGATAGATAATCACTGATGGTAATGTGAGGATTTTAAGAGTCACAAATAAAGGTTTTGCGGACACTTCCTGCGCTACATGTGCTATCGCTCTGACAGCTCTTTTTTGCATGCGGAAGGCGCGCTCTCATTCAGAAGCGCACCCCCACAGCTCAACACCGTACGTAATCAGCGAGTGTACTGTCGCAAAATAGCATGTACGAGCTACCTCTCGAGGGACCACCGCAGCTAGACGCCACAACGCAAAACATGCACTTCCCAGCTTTCCACACAATTTCTCGATGTGAGACTCCCATGTGAGGCCACGGTCTAGCTCAAAGCCGAGAAAGGTGGAAGACTGTACTTGTTCAAGTTTAGAGCCGTTGGCATAGACAGATAAAGGTTGGGGCAGTCTGCCACCCAAATGGATGTGGATAAAGTGCGTCTTTTTTAGATTTAGGGAAAGGCCGTTGCAGCAGAACCACCGTGATAGTTGAGCAGCAGCATCATTGAGCCTTATCTCTAGTTGTTGGTAGTTGGGTGCACTGACGATACAGGCCACATCGTCTGCATACATCAGGGCTTCACCGGCCTCAATTGCTTCTGGAAGATCATTCAAAAGTAACGAAAACAGCAAATTCGATACAGAAGAACCCTGCGCTACACCCATATGCGTTGCTACTGCATCGGATCTGACCTTGCCCCCGCATGCCACCACTATCTGTGACCTGTCACGCAGTATACTCATAAAAAGAGCCTGTGCCGGACCATGAAGACCGTAATGATGTAGCTTTGTGAATAGCACATTGTGGTCCGCTACATCAAACGCCTTGGACAGGTCACAGCACAGCACTGCTACCTGTTGACGCCTTTCACGTGCATCCATGATACGCCGGACTACCACCTGGGCTAGACCAACAGTAGAACGTCCCGCGCGGTATGCGTACTGCCGGTCTGATACCGCCCCGGTAGTTTGCAAATATGCCGTCAATCGCTCACTCAGACCATTCTCAAATATTTTAGCCACGGCCGGTATAATCGAGACCGGTCTATACCCGTCTATATCTGATCTTTTCCCTTTACCTTTAAATATCGGGGATATCTTGCTAATTAAGAATACTTTAAGATGACGTCACTCTTATTTGTCCCACCTAGTGATTCCGGCTGAGCTCAAACTCCTGGTCAAATATTTATTCAGGTGCGGTCTCCAGACTAAAACCGTAAAGATCTACTTTTATTGTTGATAGTTTATCGCAATGGTAATGCGGGTTCGATTTCTGGGAGAAATTTGAAGGCACATAGGTGTAGTCCAAATAGTCTAACGCGTTTTTCAAATTTTCAGTGTTATTTTGTAATTTTTTGCTTGGACGGCGCACAAATTTAACGTTGCGTGTTGTATGGGTAGTTCCTTACACCTTATTGTGTAGAGAACACCTCTGTTTGTGGCGTTCGTAAACCTTAACAAAGCCTTCAACACCGTTAGCAGAGAGGGCCTTTACACTGCACTTGTAAACATCGGGTGCCCGCCACAACTTCTGAGCCTCGTTAAATCCGATGCAGCGTTCGTTACTAATTCTCAAAGTGAGCTTCAAGTCATTGTCGATAAGTTTTCCCATGCGTGTACTCTGTTGTCTATGACCATTAATGCCAAAAAAATAGTAGTGCCAGCTCAAGGCGCAGATGCACCAAACATCATGCTAGCCGGTGTTCTCTCGAGCATAGTCGATAAGTTTTGCTGCCTGGGGTCGACTGTGTCGAATAATCTCACGCTCGGAGCTGAGATCGATACGCGAATCGGCAAGGCGGCGACCATGTTCGGAAAGCTCAGTACAAGAGTATGGAACAATAAACACCTGACCACAAAAACCAAGATTATTGTTTATCAAACTTGCGTTTTAAGCATACTCTTATACGGAGCTGAAACCTGGACATCGTATGCAAAGCAGGAACGCTGACTCAATACATTTCATATGCGCTGCGTAAGAAATATCTTGCATATAACCTGGCAGGACAGAGTCTGCCCTGTTACGCCTATCTAATGTATCTCTCAGACTGCCATTTGCCACAAATCCATAACTTACATAATATTAATTCTATGAAGATTTTTTTCTTATGAATTGAAGCAAAACAATCATAAAATGCATTCCTCATTTAAATTTTTTCTTATTTTCAAGTGTGTAGTAAAATATAACGATTTTAATATTTTTGCTCCTTTATTTCTCATACAAATCGTGTTACGCGTGGTACTGTATCTAAGATACATGAGATAGCCGCGTCAAGAGCAACATTTTATTGAAATGCTAATCTCCTACAAGTTTAATTACAGGACATAGGCAAAACAGTATAATCTCAGATTATTTACTTCTTGGATAGTATACAGGGTGATCTTTTACGGTGTGGTAGTGCCTATGGAAAAATCTGAAAATACATCAGATTTAAACATAAGGTAGGTATCTCATCTATTACATACATAGATCAGCCTATAGCAGTCTACTGCTGGACATAGGCCTTCCCCAGGGTACGCCATAGGGCACAATCTCCCGTTTTCGCCATCCAGTCGCTACAGCCGCCTTCTTTAAGTAATTGGTCTACTCTTGGTCTGCTCGTTTGTGACTGTCACAAACGAGCGAGTTCTAGAAATTGCGCAGCTGCCTAGTTTTACCGCCCTGCTTAAGGAAAGACGATTGCGGTGACTAGGGCATGTGCACCGGATGGAACCTTCGCGTCTACCACGACGTGTTCTGCTTGGCGCTGTAGCAAACGCTAAAAGAGGGGTTGGAAGACCTATGCTGCGTTTCAAAGATTGCGCCAAGCGGGACATGGCTGCGTTTAACATTGACCATCAAAGCTGGGAGAAGCTTGCTGGGGATAGGGACGAATGGCGTAAGCGTATGTTTGATGGGCGTAAAACACACGATAATGCCTGGTTTTCTGGTCTTGCTAAAAAAAGGCAAAAACGTCATCTAAACATGCATGTGCCAGTCTCAAATTCCACCTTCACTTGTAGAGCGTGCGGAAAATTATGCCGCTCCCGTATCGGCTTATACAGCAATGAAAAGTCTTGCCTCAGACACTGATTAAATCGTCTGTCACAGACGTGTGAGGCCAATGATGATTGTGTAAAATATTCTCTCGGTGGCAACTTTTGGTGGCAAGCAAACAATTTTCCTTGTATCTCGATCTTTAATCCTTAATTAAGAATCACAAGTGGTTTGACAGTTCGATTGTATATTATGTTCACGCGGAAACACACTCGTTAGGGATTCTTCCGATTTAACAAATCAGTTGAGAGATTCTTGACTGTTTCTGGAAAGCTTGTAGAATTTTGTTCAAATGAGATAAAATAAAAAAGGATACCCATAAACGAACGTGGTACTGAAAATAATAAATGGTCACGTAGGTACAATAAATTCTTTCAGAGTATAACATAAAAAGCAGCGCACCAGTAATTGGAAAATGAACATGAACCGAGATTGATTTGAATCCATTTCAATTTGAGAGAGCAAATAATCACCGAACCTATATTGGCTGCTCGATCACAAAACACTTCATAAAACGTTGATATTGATTCTGCGCGCAGCGTGGCGTAGGGAGTATACGTAGGCAGGGCTTTATTATACACGGTGACATGCCATTTTTTCTGTCCCTAACAATATGCTTGTAAAGAGACTAATTTGTAGGCATGCCAGCATGCATTGCCAATTCCACCGCACACCGATGAGCTACCGGAGTTCAATCCATAGGAGCCTCTAAATTATCGATCTTTTGATATTTTATGTTATATACGGTATAGTATATATTATAAATAACAGGCTAAATAAACCAAAGGCAAATAGACCCTATTCCAGACGCACATATATTATTACTAAGTCTAATTTGACGTTTCTAAAGCCGTTTCCTATTCTGCATGTAACTGTCAAACTCAAATGACAGGATTATAATCTCTAAAAATAACTGACAGGATTAAACTTAACTTTAGCCGATTAGTGCAATTCTAGGAGGTGCAAAATTAAGCAATTTAAATATTTAAAAAGATTAAATTTACTAATCTTAGCGGCCACTAAAAAGGTCCCGCTTAAAAATAGTACTGTCAAAACAAATCGAAACGTTTGCAATGTTGGAGTTTTCTGTGTGATTTTCGGTCAGATAGGAGAGTTCTAAAGTGGGATCAATTGAGTTAGGAGGTCCTAGAGTGTCACCGGGTAAGAAAGATCTAAAGTGGCACCGGATCAGAATGTTCTAGTCTGGCACCGGGTTGAAAGGTTTTGAAGTGGCACTGGGTCAGAATATTCTAGGCTAGCACCGGGTTGAAAGGTTTTAAAGTGGCACCTGGTCGGAAAGTTCTAGAGTGGTACCGAACGAATGTTTATCTATCAATTTCATCTCTTTTTGGCGATTTTACAAAAAAATGCACCAAATTAACATTAAAGCATTATTGCGTACTGCGCTCGCCAATCCATCTACCAAGCATGGTGTGTTAAGCAAATTTCCCCAAAGCCTCAACAGGGACAGGCCTGTTACTATAGTTAAATATAAGAAATATTTTACCAAATAATAGAAAAATGCTTTTTCGTGGTGTATAAAAAATATTTGTTTTCTTGCAACACTTTTATATAATTTTAAATTTGCAACACTAAATTTTGGTAAAAATAGCATTGTCAAAATCAAATTATATTCCTGTCAAAAACATGGCTTTTGTGGAATAGCCACACTTAAAACCTCTAAGTTTAGGGATTTTATTTTAGTGATTTTAGCATTAGAAACTTAAAATGATTAAAACGTGGAATCGGGTCTATTATAACTTATTTTGTTTTTCTTCTGTTTAAATGAGCGACGTTTAAAACAAAATGTAAATGAGATGTTTTCACAGCGAG
Organism: Tuta absoluta; assembly: GCA_027580185.1. Taxonomy (NCBI): domain Eukaryota; kingdom Metazoa; phylum Arthropoda; class Insecta; order Lepidoptera; family Gelechiidae; genus Tuta; species Tuta absoluta. The sequence goes on from JAQAHW010000007.1 coordinate 10,848,147, forward strand.
AGTTTCTAAAACAACACGTACCCAACATTTTACGATTGATACTTAAATTGACTATCTAGAATTCAATTCAAACGTTTCATTTATTTTATGAAGCCTTTAAAATTAACATTTCTCTGTTTATTAGTTTCAAGGATTCCTACTTTCTTACTCATGTATCTATTGCTAAACGTTCAACTTATTTACCACAGCTAAATTTATAATTTAACTCATAGTTTCATTTGTATTTAATACGCAATGCCAATTTTTACAAAAAAAAACTATGCAACGAATAATATTATCTACGTTGCCATTGACGTTGGCAGACGTTGCCCGAACTAATTTCCAGCAACTTATTAATTATTTTTACAGAGTGAATGTGACCGAAACCCACGATAAACTGAATACCAAATAAATAAATAAAAACTCGTGTACAGTAATTTTATAAAGCTTGCGAAATTTGATAATCTGTCTCGGTAGATGGAGCCATGCCACGCGTAATTGGCCCTAAGATACACTTGCATAATCTCGCACGCAACAGTTGATCCGCGGTAGCCCAGATGGATGAGGCGTCGCTAATTGCAGGTTCAAATCCTGCCTGCAGTAGAAAATTTTGCAAGTTTTTTAAAATTGTTTACCTCACGCGAGAAGTGTTTTAAAATTTGGTATACAACAAAAAAAAATTAACGCTATATTCTGAGTCTATTCATAGCTTTTGTCTTTAATAGATAAACTAAGCGGTGTAATTCAAGATTATGGCGTAGACTAGTTACAATTACTTATATTTCTATCACATGTGACTGAAGATTAGAATAACGAAAAGTGTATGATTACTAAGATTTATAAAGTACTAGCGGCCCGCCCAGCGGTTTCACCCGCTGCTAACTGATTTCCCACGGGAAACAGACCTTCTTCCGACATAAATCATACATAAAAACTTTCCTCTTGAATCACTCTATCTTTTAAAAAAACTTCATCCAGATCCGTTAAGTGGTTTTGAACAAACAGACAGGGACAGACAGGGGAAGCGACTTTATATTAAATTCTGTTTTTTTTTATCCCCCAAGGGATGAAAATGGGGTTAAAAGTTTGTATGAAAGTTCGATGTCTTAAGTGTGATCCGTTTCAAAATAAGTGATTAGACTTATGACTTAAAATAATTAAACACGTTTTACAGAATATTTGAAATTTTAACCCGTAATAGGGTCAAACGGGGGTTTAAAGTTTGTATGAAAGTTCGTTTTTTTAAATGGATGTGATCTGTTTCAAAATTTGTGATTAGATTAATGACTTAAAATAATTAAACACGTGTTTCAGCATTTTTGAAATTTTAACCTTTAAATGGGTGAAAAGGGGGTTAAAAGTTTGTATGAAAGATTTTTATCTTAAATGTGATCTGTTTCAAAATTTCTGATTAGACTCCTTACTTAAAATAATTAAATACGTGTTTCAGCATTTTTGAATTGTTAATCCTTAAAGGTGTCAAAAGGGGGTCAAAAGTTTACTACCAGTTGGGCCACCCGTTTTCCCATGGGAATGTGACAATTTTCCGGAATAAATTATACTTATAAACCTTCCTCTCAAGTTACTCTATCTAATAAAAAAAACCGCATCAAAATCCGTTGGGTAATTCTAAAGATATAAGGAGACACCAAACGGGAAGCGACTTTATACTATGTTATACTATGTAGTGATAGTGATTATTTACCTATGATGACCCTTTTAAAACGCATCAGTACCTAAATATAACCACATAATAGTTAATTTGTGATAAAACCTTTTAATGAGCCAAAACTGAAAAAAGTGCTGTCACATAGTGGGGGCGCCGGTAGCTCAGTTGGCAGAGCAGTAGGACGGTACCCCACGGTCCCGGGTTCAAGTCCAAGCGGGCGCTGTCATATATTTTTTTTCAATTTCTTAGTTTCATTATTCTTATGATAATGAGAAAAAAGTATATCAAATGGTTGGAAAGAACGTACATTCTGATCGAGAGAAAAGGTTTCATACAAGTTTTTTGAGTCTTTTGATTATTTATGACAAGTAAGACGTTATTTTTGTATTGTATTCAAGAGGTAAATGTTTTTGTTTTAATATTTAATGATTTTAATTTATTCTTTTTAAATTATTCGTTTCTTTGTTTTGTTTATGATGTTACGAGTTATGAAAGTGAACGAATACAAGAGTTTAAGACGTCATGGAAGATTTGTTTTAGTGTTTAGAGTGAGGATGGAAGAAGAAATTCCTGAGGAGGCCATGATTTTATTCTGATGTATATTTTTATGCAGGATGGCCGAGGATGTAGGAGTGGAATCTGTGTGTTAGATGACGTGTAAAAAGAAGATAGAGACGTATAAAGGGTGGGCGTTAGTCAGAAGATGCCAGATGATTGTGAAGACGTAGTAAAGATAAATCTGTTAAATAAATGGTTACTATTAAGAAGTCATAATTATTTTCATTTGACGGTTGCTGCCCTAACCCAAACCCAAGGTACGGAAAGGACGGCGAACAGCAAAAAGAAACCAAATAATTCTTCACAATAATAATAATGTTATTATTCACAAATCTTTAATAGTTACGTCTTCTTACACCCTAGAGACCGTGCCCTATGGCGTACCTTGGGTGAGGCCTACGTCCAGCAGTAGACTGCAATAGGCTGATGTATGTATGTTTCACATTATTCTTTGGCGAAGTGACGTCCACTATAATATTAAAATGGGAAATAAATACTTTCACGAAAATAGTTTCCTATTATAGTAATAATAATAGTTTCTTATTGGCCAATTAAGATTAGGTTGGGAACTGGAGAATTAATGGCGCCACCCTCGACTCTGCTTTTTCCTTGTCAAAGATCAGTTACTTCTTATTGTTGCGATTAGGTACAGTCGCGCCTGCTGCATTAGTTTTTAGTTTTCCTCCCTATTATGAAAATTTTACCCATGTCACTGTTCATTGTCTTAAAAAGTAGCTAAATGTGTAAGTATTTATATATATATATATATATTTATTATAAGTTTATTTAGGTATATTTAATCTATTCGTGTGTAGGTTTATTTTATCTTATTATATTCTATTGTGCACGCCTAATCCGCCTATCTTATAAAGTCTCACTTTGCGTAGGTCAGCTGGAAGAAATTTCTTAGTAGAAATAAGCTGTCCTGTTGTGTCGTTATTCTTTGTATGTGTTTCTCTTGTAATGTTTTTGTGTACAATAAACGGTAAATAAATAAATAAAATAAATGTGGTCAACACAGGTGAACATAACTCCATTTCAAAAAAAAAAATACCAGTGTTATATAAAAGAAACGCGCAATAAACTGAAATTATGTCTTTTATTTTTACCTAACAAAGTCTCCAAGTTATTTTGAGCCTTGTTGCCAACCTTGCTTTCTGCAAATATTATCATTTTGCGACTGTGTAATTCCTTTTCATTTCAAGTTAGATACTTTAAAACCCGCGGTGTTCAAAAGATAATTAGAACAAGCCTAAGGTGCTGTGTTTATTTTACAGTCTGCAAGTTTATTGATGTTTTTAGAGAATGTTCTAGCCCTCTTGCCCTCAAAAGATATAAATCACTACATAGTATAAAATAAAGTCGCTTCCCGTTTGGTGTCTCCTTATATCTTTCGAATTACCCAACGGATTTTGATGCGGTTTTTTTTATTAGATAGAATAACTTGAGAGGAAGGTTTATAAGTATAATTTATTCCGGGAAATTGTCACGTTCCCATGGGAAAACGGGTAGCCCAACTGGTAGTAAACTTTAGACCCCCTTTTGACACCTTTAAGGATTAAAATTTCAAAAATGCTGAAACACGTATTTCATTATTTTAAGTTATGAGTCTAATCAGAAAATTTGAAACAGATCACATTTAAAATAAAAAACTTTCATACAAACTTTTAACCCCCTTTTCACCCATTTAAAGGTTAAAATTTCAAAAATTCAGAAATACGTGTTTAATTATTTTAAGTTATTAGTCTAATCACAAATTTTGAAACAGATTACATTCATTTAAAAAAACGAACTTTCATACAAACTTTAAACCCCCGCTTGACCCTATATGTCGGGAGGAGGTCTGTTTCCCGTGGAAAATCAGCTAGCAGCGGGTGAAACCGCTGGGCGGGCCGCTAGTAAAATATAAGTTGGTCATTTAGGTAGCAGGTTTTGAAGTTTGCTGTCATTCCCGAGTTAATAGTATCATCTCGATTTTCTTTTACACGGTTGTAAGGTTATCCGTGTGATGCCGGCTTAGAATAGCATCACCCCATTTCTTTCCCATGGGAGTCGTAAGAGGCGACTAAGGGACTTGTGGGTGTGTATTGCAATAGTAGGCGATGGGCTGACAACCTGTTACTATGGCGATACACAATTTTCCGAATGCCCCTTAAATATAATATGTCTGACGTGGAGTAAATGTCCGTTTTTTGCAACCGTTTATGCTCTGCCTACCCCGCAAGGGATTATAGGCGTGATATGTGTAAGGTTTGAGCTTAAGTATGTTAAAAATGTGCTTGTTATAAAAATGGTCAATAAATGAAAATAATATTATTATATGTATAATTTAACTGACTATAAAACCAAGAGGCCTACTTTTAGTGGTAAACGATATAAAAACTCTGTCAATAGGGTTCATCAGATCATTCATCAACTCGAGAAAAACGAAGGATTAAGACTTAAGAGTTAATGATGTACTTTAGGGTTCATTAAATAATCTATGATAACTATATCAAATAAATAAAAAATATGTTGAAAGTTTTATTAAGTTTCTACACACTGACACTGTTTGTTATACATAACTATAAAGTAGTAATTCAGCCTCAAATTAAATACTTTATCTATAGTGATAGATAGCACGTTAAACAATCATAATATTCATGAACCGTTGTAGTTTAGTCAAGTCAATGACGTTTTGATCTCTTTTTCAACTTGAGTGAAACTCCATTTTTCGATTCGGTGACAACTCCGAAAGAAAATTGTGGTTCGGTGCCAGGCCCACCCTCCAACACTTCAAATCGCCGTAAAATATTTGACAGAGTTGCTTTTAAAACCAATAATGCGAATCGAAAACCTGTAAAATTAGAATAATGGTAAATACCAAAAAATGGGGTTCCAGTTAATACCAGTACAAGTTCATAAGAGTTAATATTCTTGAAAGAGAATACAATTCACCTAGGCAACTTCTAGGACCTCCTCCAAACGGCAGAAAAGCATGTGGATGTATATTTTTTTCATAAAATCTCTCCGGTTTGAATGTATTTGGTTCTGGGAAATCTTTCTCGTTCATAAACATTGCTTCATAGTAAACTATTGCTGTTGTATCTGCTGGTATAACGCGACCGTCTGTAAAACGAGCGCCTAAGAGTTATTTTGTTTTTAATTATTGATAAATATCACATTTCTTAAAACATTATTAATAGTCTGAAGATAATTTAGCCTACCCTTAAGTAACAAGTCATGATCCAGTTTTCTTCCAATCTTTGGAACGGTCGGTATCATACGCAGAGTTTCTTTGATTACAGCGTCAAGGTATTTCATATCATTTATATCTTCCATCGTCGGTTTTCTCAGGAAATCATCGTGGAAGATAGTTTCTTGTTCCTCTATTACTAGTTTCTGTATTTTTGAATGTTTTGCTAAGCAGTATAGCGTATGGCTTACAGTGACTGCTGTCGTGAAGTGTCCCTATAACATACAACTTTTTAGTTTCTATCTCAAATTATCGTCATCAACAACGAATCGATTTCACCAACGTAAAAAAATATACAGTACCTCATATATTTGCACTACTTAGTGCAAATTACTTACATAAGAGTATGGAAATTTTAATGAAATATGACAGCTACGGTAAATATATTTGCAAATATTTGAAGTCTAAAAACTTATAGCTTAAAAAAACTACCAGCTTGAAACCATTAATATACTTACTGTAAAATAAACGAAGCTAATTTCTTCGTTGATCACGTCTTCTGGGACTTCTTCTCCATTCGGTAACTTTTTAAAGAAAAATGCATCTATCAGTGTATTAGACTCTTCTATTTTCTTCCTTGCATATATGTTGGGGTCTACTATGGAATTTTGATTATTGGATATTATTTCAGTAAGCAGTTTTTCTAGTTTGGTTTTTCTTTCTTTGATCACCTGGAATTAATTGAGATCTGTATCAATAACTGTTCTTGCACTGGTTAAATAAATAATGTTATGAACCTTGCAAAAAATTCTATCGCGGGCAGGATTAGAACCTGTGACTTTTGCTTTCACTAGAAGTGACGCCTGTTCAATTGGGGCTATCGTGGCTTATCCCTAGCCTGTGAAATTATGCAATGTATTTTGATGCCAATAACGCGTTTACTGTCTTGATCTACTGGGTTAGTTTTTCAATGAATTCCCAGCGACTGATTCATTCTTTACAGATTGAATGTAACCGAAGCAATAAAACCGGCGGTTAATTGCAAACCAAAATTTTAAAACACTTTCCGTAATTTTAGAAAACTTTCATATTCAAATGAACAATGTTTTAGATTCATAGTGTAAGAAAGTTTCCCAATTAGGTAATTGATACTTACATTACTTGCAGTTTCTTTAATAACCTTAATTGTTGCATTCATTTCTTTGTACATCGGTGTGAGTCTAAATAAAGGTTTGATATTCCTCCAATAGGAATAATAATTTTCAGTTATCATGTTTATTACCCTGTAAAAATAACCAGGCATTTTTATTTTGGTCAGTCGCTATTCTTTTGTTGTGTTCATGTTTAAAGATACATACTTTCCACTTTCTTGCAAATACGGGTGGTTGAGATTGTTTAAGAAGTTGCTGTCCACGCCCATTAAGGTTTCTGAAATATATGAATAAATCAGAACGTTTCTATGTATCTATGATGTTCTTGACAAAAAAATTAATGCTTTAAAAATGCAGGATTATAATTGATGAAATTTTGTAACTTACTAAACAAAATATCCAACATAAATGGTCTAAGATACCGGTACATGGGTACTGATTCCGCATCTGCACATTCGCTGAGAGTTTGTATAAGCATTTCTGAGCGCGCGTTCACTTCATCCAATCTTTGACCAATTGTCTTCACATTAAAACTGGATAAAATAAGTTTACGAGCCCAACGCCATCGATCTCCTAAAAAGAATAATAATTATTTGATAAAAACATGTCAGATTTACGTTATTTCAAAAATAAACTTCATGAAAAATAATTAAGTGTACTGTGACTTATGCACTTAACTAAACAGCTCACACTAAAGTGATATTTGAGAGACCTGAACTTTTCAGCCGATGAAAACTTTTGATTATTCAACCGTTAATGGGCTGCGTACCCCGTACAAATAGTCAGGTATTATGTAAAAGGATAAAAACTTAGAATTACCTATAAATAGCGTTGTTAAATTAATTTTAAAGATCTAATATTACCTTCTGAAGTTGAAACTGATTCACCGAAGAATGGTTTCACGGCAGCGTTTCGTTCAGGTGACTTCGATAGTACCGTTGAGTCGCCAAAGAGTGCCTGAGAGAGAACTATTAGTTAACACAAGAAATCACAATTGAATAATATTAAATTGTTCAGACAATTACGTTATTACAATAATGTTGATGACTAGAGGGTACCTATACTAATCTAGTTAGGCTTGTATTTTGCATTGAGACGAATTTGAAGACAAACTATTCTTTAAAGAGTTTCTGTTTTAATTCCAAGTTCGTTTTTATTCCTCTTTTTGAGATTTTTTCCTTTAGCTTCAAAGAACACTTACCGCGACGTGATCTGGTTCTGAAAGGAGCACCCAATCTTCAGATCCAATGGACACTCTAAAGCTGGTCTTCCCGTGTCTCTTCCACATCTCTAGTAGTCTCTTTGTTACACCTGGTAGAATATTATTAGTAGGTAAAAATAAAAATATATCAAGATTGTTCCTTATCTTCGTAATTTGCTATTTGTTTCGGTACATAATGTAAGTTATTTACTTGCATTTCAATTACTTCCTGATTTCAATATTTTATCATTTGTATTCAAATCACTTTTGTAATAAACTACCTTTGATAAAAAACACGTGATATCCTAATCGTAGTAAAAGTGTGTGAGAGAGAGAAAGTAACGCTGCTCTAACAAAATAAGAGGAAAGACACTAGTATTATAGTTTTATCGATTAAGTCGGTTCACCTACTTGTCGCCCGTAGCTGTGTTTTTTTAAACGTACGCATAACGCATGCGTTTGTCAGACGTAAAGAAAATGCGAATTTCGATTTTGTTCCTATACAAATCTACGGTGCGTTTACCGTAGCCGTATTTGTATAGAAATAAGATCGAAGTTTCCTTTCGTCTGACGGACGCAAGCGTTACGTTGCGTTAAATATACGCAGCGACGGGAGACAAGTAGGTGAACCGCCTTATCTGAAAACTACTGGATGAAATCATATTCAATTGGATTGATCGTTTCATTTTTACGGGTGGTATATTGGAAGCCGCTAAAGACCAAATAAAAGAAAAAGAGTTTTAGTAGTTTTACCGTCAGGATCAAAACCCAGCGCAAGAGCGTTTCCGATCACAGGCAAACCAGGATCTCCTGGAAACTCGTGCAAGTGGCGCCACCTTGAACTACGCTTGCGCAACCCATTTTGCACTATTAACAACACTAATACGATTACTAAAAACACTACCACAAACATTTTGACTGATATCAAAATTCTGAATTTACAGGATAAATTATTTTAATTTATACAAATTCTCTTCCTGTGATTTCAAAGCCGTGACATTATATGACTTTTTTTTTTAGTTACTTGACTTAAAATGTAATTTTATCATGTTCTGTGACACGTATGCATCTTTATCAATTAGTTGAGTGAAGTAATCTGTCAAATTAACTGGAAAATCTGGCTTAGGGCTGCTACAGATTAAACGAACGATTTTGCGAGCACATTTTTATAGAAATAGAAAAAAGAGCAGTACGTAATTGACATAAAGGTGACATTGCCAAAAAATTTGTACGGACGGCGTCGGTTGCCGCCGGCACCTGTAAGAGCAGTTTATTATTCTGGCCATTGTCACCTTTCATTCAATTACGATAGAGTTTCTTTTCAAATTTCTAGTCGAAAGACGCTGTCGTTCGCATCGTATAAACTGCTTTTGCTTTGCGGCGGCCCTTACGATGACTAATTTTTCTCAAATTAATATGCATAATCTAATCGTTTATTTAATTTGTGGGAAGTTCACTCACGGACGCGGAAATTGTATAAAAATATTAGAACATATTTAAAAAATCTGCTACTAAACTATTCGCAGCGTTTTGATACTTTAAAAATATTGCTACTTTTAGCTTTCAATCAGAAGATAAATGAACGTGAAATTATAAATAACAGTAGAAACAAAACTATCACCATATCAAAAGTCGACTTGATGGCCGATGTGGCGCTGTGGTAATGCGACTGCCTGCAACGCAAAGGTTCCTGGTTCGATTCTCGGTGGGGCATATTTATCACTTTGTGAATTTGTTCCCAGTCTTGTTAGAACATGCAGGCTGAACCACCTGTTTATCCGAAAAGAAAGATGGTTCTGCGCTTCGAAGGGCACGTTGAGCCATCGGTCCCGGTTGCAGTCTATGATTACTTAGACAGCGGTCGTTACACAACTATGTCGGAGGCCTACTACTTGTAATAGGTTGAAAAACTCTGATACAAGGGCTCATGTGTCATTGGTCTACTCGATGTCCCACATGAAAAGAAGATGAAGAAGGTCAGAAATCAAGTTATCCGGGTCGTTTATTGCCTTGTTCCTAAAACAACGAGACAGAGAAAATGCGATAGCAAATTGGCAAAGTTACCATTTACGTCGAAGCCAAGTTGTAGAGCATTGCCAGCCCACGGAAGCGGAGTATCTCCTGGAAATTTGCTGAGATGAATCCATCTTGTACCACTTTTGCGCCTCAACTCCTGAAATGTCAATAATAATATTACTCCTAAAATCACAAGCGCAAAGATCATTTTAACACTCTTTTAATATGTAAATGAAGCCTTAAAACTTCATTGAGACTGTCTCTTTTCCTTCTGTAGTAATTGGTTACCCTTGTATGGTATTTATACCTTCAACTTGAATTTCTATAAAGTAATGCCAAATGTGCAAAATACCTGACGTGACTTGCAATGACTATGATTTCTTGAAAGATACTGTAGTCAACTTAAATATTTACTGTTGCTATAACGTAGCAAATCATAAAATAAATATGCCTATACTATGTGTGTGTGCTTGCTCTACGGTGAAGGCATAATATTCACTATGTTATGGTGTAACCGCGAAATGTAATACTGAGCTACGTAAATTGAATTAGGCAATCGGATTATGGTCAGTGAACTATACCAAATTTATTTATATCGAATAGCTGTTACGATAATAGGTGCTGTATCAAAAATTGATTCCATGACTAATTTTATTCCTTGAAAATTATGTTTTTTTTTCATGTAAGGTTTACAAGTAGATAACCTGGGCCCTATTCTCGTACTTTAGTGCTATCAAAACTCATTTGTCATTCTATAACCACTATGATTATCTATACTTTAAACTGTTAGCGGAATATAAAACAGCCAAAACCATCCAACTGACACTATTAAAATACAACCAAGACGCTTTTTATAAAGCAGAATACCGCCCCTGCCCTAAGTATAATTACTTTCTTAACCTAAGTTAGATACATTGTTTAACTAATCACCATCTGGTATTTGTACATAATACGTCTCAAAATGTTTTCCCATCCCACTATACTGGTTGGACACCCTTGGTGTTGCTTAGAAATTTAAATCAAATAAAGTTTGACAAGTACGCAGTACACCTGAAAAAAGAATCAATGGAAATGTTTTTTTAATGTATGATGCTGATGATAACAATTTATATTTGCATACAAAATTAAAACGAAAACACAGAAAGCGACATTAGTTTTTTGTACAATGTGGCTTTTACAAAGAATTAACGTCTGCTCATTACTATAAATTGTTGACTATATTACAGTTTGCAGTTCTGTATGGATGCTAATCTTGTTTATTTGTGCTCTTGCTCTTTAATTGTGCATATCACTGCAGTTTCAAGTAAATCTGGAAAGTGTCATATTTCATGTACTTTCTGCAAGCGATGCTGCGATGCCTAACAACTTGGTGTTATCCGAGTTAGCAGTTTTGTACTGACTTATTCATAATTATTCAAATTACATGTTTAATGCCTCTTAAAATGACTCTTACTTGTGAGCAACTGAACAGGTTCGGATTAAAATTGTGGGTAAAAAGAAAATAAATCATTATTAATTACAATAAATTACTTTTATTTTGATAAGTATAAATATGCACACTATAACAGGTGGATCGCTCACTAGTCGTCGTATCGTTCCGTTTTGTTAAACGCAGTTTAACACATGCGTCTATCAGACGAAAGGAAATTGCGATTTCCGATCTTATTCACATACAATTAAGGCTACGGTTGAGTTTACGATGCGTTACGTTGCGGAACGACACGACGACAAGTAAGCGAACCGGCACTAATGAAGCAGGTATCTAGAAATTAAGTATATCATCAATCACTTTGTTTTGTCTGCACACGACACTTAGGTCACTTTCACTTTGTGCACACGATACTTGCTTTCTGAGGATAGCTTGGTAGATGGGTTTATTGCACTCAGTTGATTGATACTATAGTACCGCCGCCGAGAGAAGTTGTATTTGACAGCTATCAGATTCGTGATAATACTATGGCAGAAGGTCCATTTTCCTTTGTTGACATCTCTTTTAGTATGAAGATGACAGCTGTCAAGACTGACTTCTCTCGGCGGCGGTACTATAGCTTTTTGTGTATTATTGTCCAGTTCATGTTATCGATCAGAAGTTATTTTAATTTTAAAACCTACAAATAAATGGAATCAGTTTTGCTTCAGTGACGTCATCTCTTTGTGATTTTGGATAATAATGACATGACGTCGAGGCCCTGTCGGAATCGGTGAAACGTGCTCGAAGGCAGATGACACAATCGCATTATCGTAATCACTGCACCACTCATGCCAGCTCCTACTCATGCTAATGAAACAAACGCATTTATCAATGTCAACAATTGCTTATCCACCACAAAAAACACATGTCTATAAATAGTAGTGTATATTAATTTGTCACACGCTGTAGATGAGCGAGAATGTAAGTCGGTTTTTAACATCAGAATATGCTTAAAAAAGAGAGGAGATGGGAATCACATATAAGTTGGTTAGATTGGCGCGATTTTTTCATGTCCTTATGCCTAAATATGCGTGATGTTAATGTTACATGATAGAGCACAAGTGAAGAAATAGACAAATGCGTGTGACCTCGCTTTTAACATCCATCAGTCCATAACATAATGCTTGCTTAGTGTTAATGACCTTAGCCTTCACCTGACACCAAATAATTAAATTCAGATAGTATTTTAATTAATTTATTTATTAATTATCTTATTCATGTCAATAATGGTATTGACCTGCTTTTACTCAGTCCCCTTGCAATATCATGAATGCAGTAAATTTAGCCATAGTTTAGTTTATTTCATTGTAGTGTTATTTCATTTTCAATGCTGCAGAATGGCGTTGTAATAATTTGGTAAACCAACAACAGAGATATCCAGATGTCAAGTCAGTGATTTAAAATTGACGACCGATGTGGCGCAGTGGTAGTGCGACTCCCTGTGACGCAAAGGTTCCGGGTTCGATTCTCGGTGGGACAATCACAAAAGTTGATATTTATCTCTTTGTGAATTTGTACCCGGTCTGGTTAGGACATTGCAGGGTGAACCAACTGATTGTCCGATAAGAAATGGTTCCGTGCTTCGGAGGGCACGTAAAGCCGTCGGTCCCGGTTGCTGTCTATGATTACTTAGACGGCGGTCGTAACACAACTAAGTCAGAGGCCTACTAGTGGTAGTAGGCGGTTGAAAAACTCTGACACCAGGGTTCATCGGGTCGTTGGATGACTCGGTGTCCCACACGAAAAGAGAAAGAGTGATTTAAAATTAGTAGTGATGTTTCTACGTCTCTCACTGTAGTATATACAGCTGCCACATTACGGCTTTGCGGACAAATACCATTTTTATGTTTTTACTCCGATGCTGCAGCCTCGGGGCCCAGATGTTTGGAAACCTACAGCTCATTTCCGGATTATTGTACTACCCGTTGTTTCCTGTTACACACCCGACATTGCAAACTGAAACTGCGAAACTTTTGCGGATGTTTTGACAGTTATGATTTAATGTTTTGAGGATTTCAATGACAGGCAATAGCATTGTGTCGAAAATCCAGCCGAAAAAAAGGAAGAACATTTATGTATTGGTTGGTTGGCATTTCACGCCAAGTCTTAAAAGTTTTAAATTAATCCTATTTTTATACCGAGTATAAAGACAACAAAGATTTTGCGGTTGAGTGTTATGTTTATAATAACTGTTCCATCTAGGTCGGTGCCAACCATATGTCGAAGATTTCTTTGTGAGGTGACACTGTATTCAAAACGCGCTATGGTACATATTTTTTTTGTTCAGATTATTCAATCACTCGTTAATAGTGAATGAAAATAATTACGCTTGTTTTGGAAAATTTGTGTCAAACAGCATTTTTAATTCTTAGCTGTGTAAAGAGCAGCTCACATCCAAATAGTGTTGAAATTTAAAGCGCGTATGGCATTAATCGATCTCTCTGAGTTTTGTACGTACTTACCTACTTAATGATGCGCAGCGGCTATCCAATTGCATTTGCTTCCGTAGGTACGTTTTTAGATGAACTAAATTGAACGTTCGATAATTTTGCAGTTTAAGCTTAAATTGAGAGTACTGTTAGAGGTAGTGTAGTAGTTACTAAAGAATGAATGAATGAGAATGGATCTTGTGTTACAAATGGGAGTAATATTTGTGTTTGTAAAGGTAATACTGTGATGAAATATATTAGTACTAATGAAACGAAAGACAATAAATGTAAAATATTATGCAGAAGATTTCAACGTTCTCACAGTGCATTTTTCAGGTATATAAAGGAACAAATAAAATTAAACTAGACTAAAATTAAATAAAGTAAGTAAATCTTGACTAACCTGAATTTCTCACTAGATAAAAAAGATATATCTACTTTGATGTATTGTATTTTTTCATGAGTTTTTTAAAAGCTATTTGAAATGGTGTAGCCTTATAGGATCAGCGATTATTTATTCCCTTCGAAATGAAATTGAAATGGCCAAACCCCGTTTCATCATTTCAATATGAAATATACAGCCGGGTTTATTTACTTTTCCAATTATGTTGTACTGATCTTTGGCTGAGCGGTTTGCGTAGCTGTATTTATTTTTGTAAAATCAAAATATACTCAAATTTAAGTGAGAATAAATTTTGATAAAATGTTTTGATATGAGTACGAAGGCAATGAAACAAACGAACTATTATTTCTTACAAATCTATTCTAGGTTGTTGAAATCATACAAATGTGAATTTATTAGCTCTCTTTAAAGTCATAGTTCCCATTTTTGCTTAAAGAAAGCTCTCTGAAATTATCACTTTTCAGCGCATTTGCTCCAAAAAGCTGAAAGTGCCTCAGATACTTTTACGGTAGAAAAATGATAAATGAATGTTATTTGCAGTATATAAAAACTTTTCATGTGGTTACAACAAACTGCTAAGGGTCGCTGGCACACAAATATTTAGAAAGCACAGTGAAATGATGTCGCATGAAGAAACTGAATGACAGTTGCTGACAAACTGAAAACCTGTATTCAGGCGAACAGTTATTTCCATACAGAATACTGACCGAGAGCCCCACAGGAATGCTACCTGCTGCGCGCTGCGATTGAAAACGAGGTCGAACCGTGATTCTTTTTACTTTACCGTGAAAAAGATTTCGAGTTCGCATTTTCATTCCATACCAAACAAAGCTTTTGTTAGTAAGGAATGAAGAGCTATCAGAAAGGTTAACCTTTTTAGGGTTCCGTACCCAAAGGGTAATTAAGGAAACCCTATTACTGAGGCTCGGCTGTCCGTCTGTCTGTCCGTCCGTCCGTCCGTCGTACAGTCACGAGGCTGTATCTCCTGAACCATTATACCTAAACAATTGAAATTTTCACAGATGATGTATTTCTGTTGCTGCTATAACTACAAATACTAAAAATTTGAATTAAATAAATATTTTAGGAGGAGGCTGTATCTCATGAAACGCGAAATTTAGACAGTTGAAACTTTTACAGATGTTGTATTTCTTTTGCTGCTATAACAACAAATACAAAAAAATTAATAAAATAAATATTTATGGGGGCTGCCATACAAAACACGTGTTTATTTTGCAAGTGAATAATGGTACGGAACCCTTCGTGCGCGAGTCCGACTCGAACTTGGACGGTTTTTTCTAGTATGTAAGTAATATTGCTTTCCCCCTACGGTACCATTATTAATTTTTATTTAGGACCTACATACATGATAATGCTATCACTCGCAAGAAAATATTGTATTAATATGTTATTGCAATAAACATATGACAAATTATGATATAACTATGGTTATGAGCAGCTTTGGATCATTCATCGACTCTGTGCCCCGTACATTAAGCAAGTGAGCAGCAAGCGGCATTGTGCAGACATTACTATTAACAGAAATAGTATTGGTACAGCACAGTTAAATATTGAATTACTTCGGACTCCTAATACAATTCCAACAACTTCATAACAGTAACTATTTACAGATGATTGTCTCCTAACTTGGCCACAAAGAGACTCCGCCATTGTCCTAACCGCTACTGAACTTAATAACGGCGGCAGCAGTAGATCTGAGTAATACCGCGCTTATTCAGCGGGCGTAATGGCGAGCCGAGGGCGATGTTCAACTGCTTTCTTTATTTCAGTTCCTTTTGTGTAATTACGTGCGGGTTCACACACGCCGCTGGCCGCTGGTATCTGCTGTAAGACGACGAGAGCGGAATTTAAGTGGTCTTATTTAGCGGCTTCTGGCCGATTAGACCTTCCGTTCCGTGTGTTCTGGCTGGCGCGTGGACAGAATCTACAATCAATGCCTACCTGCGTGAAGAAATTTATTTCTGTGTCTATTCGTATAATGATAAAAACTGTCACTTTTTTCAGATGGTTTATGCTTTCTTCTGTTACTAATCTAGTAAGCAGTACTCATTAACGCAACATTTTATAAAAAATACGACGTGACTTTGGTGTTTTTGGGAGACAAATATTTCGCTCACTAATTCCCTGTACTCTTGTCAGAGATTCATTGTCATGGCAAAGTCAGCAAGACCCTTTGTTAATCCTCGGATTAGCAAGGTTGACGCCACGATTCAAGATGTTGAGCCAATATTTTTAAAAGAATTGTTTTAAATTGAACACTTTTTTATTTTATACCTAAGGTTTATAGTTATCATCACCATATACGAATATTTGTTATGACTTCAAATAAAATATATATAGACTTTGTTAAAAAAAGGGAAATAAATGTTGATCAAATTACTATCAAGGATTTAATCCTATCCTGCCTAATAGTCTCAGGACGAACGATAAAACATTGGTGGTTTAAGTTTTATCAGCTATCTTAACAAAGTCGTTAAAACAGTCGTAAAAGTAAAGTTTTATTTGAAGCTTAGTATTTTTCCGAATCTTATTGCTTATCGTTCAATCTTAATTATAAGTAGATAACTATGGATGGGAATTCAATGATTTTATGATAAAAACACAGTGAGGACTTATACTAACATATTATGAACATCTCGATATACGAGTACCATATTCTGATTAAATACGTATGAGACAAAGATGAACTTTACATAAGAATATAATTTAACTTGGAGATCCTTCTGTTGCTGAAAGTTTCTTCATATCAAAATTGTTTTTAAGCGAATGGAAAAACAAAATAAAAAATCATTATTCTCTTCTTGTATGTCTGCGACGATGCAAACATAAAAATCTCTTTGGTTTCATTTATATTAACTACTGCAGTACCTACCTACTTACTGTTTTACCTAAGATACCTTTGCAATTTAATCTGAGGAAATAAAAGTGTTGCTAAATAATTTATTCAGTAGCAATCTAGTCTGCAGGCAATCAGGCGGTCCGCACTGAACGAAGTCTTCCTTTAGCTGACTTCTTCTTGTAGACAAATTAGTTGAATAAGCAGGTAGCTTAGTTTAGGTACCTACTGCTAGTATCTCTTGCTACACTCATTTGGCAAATTACTTCTTGAAAGGAGGAACTTTGTTTACATATTAACACCTATTCTTGCAATACCGTCTAGTCCTGGGTCCTAGTTATTACTTCCAGGGGTACAGTACCTATTTGATGTCTAAAACTTATTCCTACATTAGACTGGTGCTGGTTCTGAACTAAATTTTTCGAAGCTTGAACTGAAGAATGACTTCAAAATCATTTGCTTGTTAACCTTGATTAGTATCTAAAAGTTTGTCGTGCTCAGTGCGTAGATACTGAACTGACCCTATCTGCGCCCTGTGTTATGAAACTACTGGCTTCAAGTCTAAAGGTGAAATTCTTAGTACATTTCGTAGCCGGTTGATATTCCTGGTACCATAATGGCTAACCGACTATGCAATAAACATCGCATTTCACCTGTAAAGTTGTAGCTTGTAGTTAGATAATAATATCAGCACTGATATTGATTTTAAATTTTGTTCTTGCACAAAAGTAGCTATTAGCTAATGCCTAAACTGCTTAGTCCAGTCTAGACAGACTAATGCGCATACTCAATTTTGAAATAAATTATTCATACTATTTATTAACTGAAATATAATAGGGCTTTTATATTTTTCCATTCGAGGTGGACTATTACAAAACTATGATCTTTATTGACTTTGTTTTGTAGTTAGTAGTAATTTAGGATAGCATAGGACCTACAGTGTTTTGTCTAGATAACGCTAGAAATCTTTTTTCAATGATAATATACCTCTACGCGTCGCGAAGCAAGTCACCTTACTACGATGCAATAAATACTTTTAATTTGCACTATAACTCAAGATCTTTTCTTTCTTTAGAACTGTCTTCCTTCAGTCAATAAACAATCTACCTATTGATCGCCAGTACTACTTATTTATCACCACCACCAGTACGTGCATACTTCGATGTGGGATGATTATTTATTATTGTAGAACGTTGGTGTCTCCTAATAAGTGTGCATACCTACCTATCTACATTAGTAGTTGATGCAACTGTCGCATAATGGGGGTCATTAGAATGGGAGTGTCTGTTTATGCGTATGCAACTGCATATAATTATATGCAGTTGCATACACTATTTTATCTACATTCTCAAAAAAAAACCCCATCGGCGATGGCAAAGCATATTCAATACGAGAACTTAATATGGCTTGATATAAATTTTTAAAAATTCTATACTTCAGCAGTTGTTTAGATGTCGAGTCAGTAACTGAACAACAACTTAACTAAACATCTTAACAACATCTAAACAACAACTGAACAGCATCTGAACAATATCGGAACAACAGCAAAACAACATCGAAACAACAGTACAATACAATACAATACAACATTTAAACAACAACTGAACAACAACTAAACTACATCTGAACAACATCAGTACAACAACTGAATTAATTATTAACAATTAACTTCAATTTGAAAGGTTACTAAGGTGGTGACATTTAAGAAGTTTATTCAACAGTTTAACGACTCTACTTTGCTTTGCCGGATTACTTGACATCTATTATTATAAATTTTGAGTATATATTTGACGGAACGGCCGAAAATCAGATAGTAGGCTTGCAGCTATAATTAATTTTAACATTAAGATCAGGACGCGAAGTACCAAAACCAAGGAACGATGAAAGGTCATTTGAGCCTTGCGCTACGCCCGATCGCTCAAACAACACTAACTCGGAATCTCTCTGTTCCCAAAAATGCCTTTAGCCAAACCACTTGACACAATATGTCTACTACATGCTTCGACCGACGCCAACGCATAGGTACTCAATTAATGCTCTTTCCATAAAATACATCAAAAAGTGCACTTTACTTCATTCCTCAGGTTTAATACCTCACGCTCCGACACGGCCTTCCTGACTTACACACGTCCTCGTGTGGTCACAACTTTCCATTTCACAGTATCGTTCGGTTATCCTGACAGACATACTTTAGCTTATTATAGCCCATAAAACCATAATAATCTGGCTAGACTCCTGAACTGAACAAAGATCTAGTTGTTCACAACAGTTCGCTTCGTTCCTTTGAACATGTGAACAGGTCTATATCGATGAACTGCAAGAACCGAAAGCAGCTCAGCATTCATTGCGGCTTTAAGTATCTTTGATCCAAAGTACTTGCTAAGTTAGCTATCCTGTTTGGTACTTACTTACTTACTTCCTAATACTTGTTTGTTAAATTTGACTTGGTATTCATAACAACAAATCTATTATCTCCAAATCGTTCAAGTATTTTTCACGTTCGTGTTATTATTTGCTAAATAAATAAACAGGCCCATATTCGTTTGCACTTCAAAAACTTCTCATAAGCCATCCAATACGTTTTTACCCTTACATGATTAGTAACTATGCACTGTTTTACTGTGCTGTCGAACTTAACAGCTAAAGAAACAACATTTATCAGAAACTCATTATTATTTCAACTTTGACATTAAGGTTACGGGTTTAAAGTGACAGATTACAAGTTGAGTGTGAACCATAAATTTTCAACCCACTTGAACCAGCCGTTTTCGTCGCTTTCTGATAACTTAAATCACTTTACTACTTATTGAAAGACAAGTGCCCATAAAACAATATTCTAACTTGAATACAATACAATAATTGATACGAGTACCGCAATAAAGTCTTTTGTTGCATCTGGCCACCGTCGCAACGGTCACAGAGCTTCCCCACCATGGGTCACTCAACACTGTCAATCACAGTCACAGATCCCCGCCACGGATCTCAGGCCGACACCACCACCTTGTGGCACGCCTACTGGTAACACCGGTTACCTGGAGCGACATCATACATAACAGTAATGACCACAGTAATCACCTACTTGGTCAAGTATGATGCCCTCAACGAAACCATGCGTCCATCAAAGACACCATCTGATCACACAGATCAGCAAAGCGGATGGTGAATGAGCCACTGCAGCTGGCCACTCACCCGATCAGATCATAGTTCCCCGGGCTATATCTGACCCAACACAACATGAGACCACACTGTCTCCACAATTTGAGACCACACTGTCTCCACCATGGCACGCGCTCCTCCCGCAGAGGTCTTAAGTCAGAGTCAATAGGTAGGTACGTACGGTGATCACAGTCATAGTATATCGTCGTGAGGGGTCGGGAGGACAAACACGTCCATCATTGCCAGCAACAAAAACTTTAACTGCTACTGCTTTCTAATCCAAGCAAGGCACATAACAGCTATATGAAGATAGCCAGATTACGTTTTCCTGCTCAAGAAAGCAAATCAATATTACTTAAGCAAATCACTATAGCCATACGATTCAGTACTTCTAAAATGAAAACATAAGTCCATTTCAAAATGCAACTTTTAACAATCGTTTCTATTATCACATTAGATCCATTCAATGCTTATCAGATTAAAAATAGGTAATTCTTATTACATTCCACCTTTACAAAGCATGTACTGATTTTAACTACTCTGCTCGTAACAGCACACATGTGTCCTTGCAGTACAATACTAATCTATTGTTGCAAAATTCGACCTGAGCGAAGTGGTTAACTAAGCACTGCTTTGAGAGCTTACTTTTCATAAATTGCTTCACCGAGTAGGTGATTTAATATTTCTCAATTAATCTTCCAAGTTGACAAAATAACTTAATGAAATCTATTTTTAAATGATAGGTACCTAATTAATATCACGTACCAATACTCAAATATCAATTGCATTCAATATGCAATTTACTATTTACCTACTTCTTTCGTCGAAGTCAGTGCTATAAAATTCTATATTACTTACACAACATAGCCACGTAATCTATGCTTTAACTACATCAACCCATTGTATCCAACAACAAACAGTTTTTTTTTTGTTTTGTTTTTACCGAATCAAGATATTAATGCGGTTCACGCAGAAATATACACAACGTCCTTCTCCAGCTGCTCTATTGATCACCAGCACGGCAAAGCACTACGTTACCTTAATAAAAATTATTACTTCATAATTGAATAACGCTATACGCATTTAAGTAAATCTTCATAAGTTACTTACAGTCATGATCATGCTTAACCATGTCATTGTCATGTTTGTTTCTAAATCCCTTATGATATAAGTTAATTAACAAAAGAGTTTTTGCCAGACTTGCATAATGAAAACAATACAAAGAACTCGCTCATTTCTCCGAATACTATGGTAACATGTGTTGAACCACGGGTATCAGTAATACGCGTAGCTACAACCCTCAGTCATTTTGGACATCAATGTCCCTTTTAGAACAATGCTTTTTTTATACCTCTAAGATAACATAATAGAGCTACAGCAATGCTTTAAAATGTTTTCTGAACTATAAGGAAATACCATAACCATTATGATTATTTATTAGCCATTCATTAGTTTTAAAACACAAGTGTGTTTCTCACAAACGAAATAAAAATCCAACGCGAGAGTGATTCTCAAACTGAAAGTTGTAGAGAACAATGTCTTCTGGCAATAGGTACAGTACTTAGCATTCCCGGGACTCTGAACCAGCAACAAATTGTTCAGTTTTAAAAATACATGTCTCATGAAAATCAAATAGGTACGTACATTCCTTTCGTACAATATCTATGTTAAAATTCAAATCACGTTTATTGCAAACAACAAACACAAAATATTTTCTTCTTCCGAAAATTGCTCTATCTTTATAGGTACCAACTCCTCAAAAGCTTTTATTTCAAAAGTTTTGTATAAATGCATTTCTGCACCAGGTAATATTAAATATCAATTGCAGTAAAGATTGAGAACCAGTCGCTATTCCCAAACTAAAACACAACGCCTTGGTTCTCATAGGTACTTGAAAAGACCCTTTTTTTTGTCTCCACCAATATCAAATAGCCGTCCCATAGTTTGACTTTAGGTTTGTTAAACTTAGTTCTAAAAATAGACTGATTTATCCATTTCCAAAAGTTTAAAAACACGCTAAATAATATTTTACTGTAACGATACATGCGTCACTTTATTAACAAGTAGTAAGTAAGCACTAATGCAATGCAAAAATTGCAAAAGATCACAAATACTTCTTTACACAGTAAAATACGAAATCAAAACTTCCAGACTAGGCCAAGAATTGAACCTGAACCTTCATGTTCCTTGAAACAGTCTACCAACTGTGCCAACGAAAACGAAATACGTGTGCAACTAACTGTACACAACAAAACTAAATCGTGTTTCTTTTTATTTGATTATTTCCGATTCCAGAGACATCTTCCTATCATCACAACGTCATCCATTGACAAAGAAATTAATTAAACTTTCGTTTTTGTGAATCTAATTCATTATCCAAAATAATTATTTTATCGAGTGATTTTTCATCAAACAATAATGCCAATTAAAATCCGATAAAATTGACGCCAGTCCAACTTAGGTCCACTTTTATAAACAAATTCAGTAGATTAACGTGTGGCAATCATTACCGTACTAAAATAATAATTATGACACAAACTGAAAATTGCCATCAGTTGCAAATGAACATTACTAATGCGCAGCAAATAAAAATCATCAGCAACCAATAACATCAGATCACTAGAATATATTAGTATGGAAAGAACTGGCCTGAATTATTTGTGGTCCAAGAGCATTCTTTGCAATCTGCATTTCCGCTTACAACTGGTATCTTCGCCACGAAAGTCATTTTAGTCACGATCACTGGGTCCACAAGTCTATCACTATGGCACTACATTACAGTTTGTAGGTCTCAATCCCACTTCTGATGACGGAACGGCCGAAAATCAGATAGTAGGCTTGCAGCTATAATTAATTTTAACATTAAGATCAGGACGCGAAGTACCAAAACCAAGGAACGATGAAAGGTCATTTGAGCCTTGCGCTACGCCCGATCGCTCAAACAACACTAACTCGGAATCTCTCTGTTCCCAAAAATGCCTTTAGCCAAACCACTTGACACAATATGTCTACTACATGCTTCGACCGACGCCAACGCATAGGTACTCAATTAATGCTCTTTCCATAAAATACATCAAAAAGTGCACTTTACTTCATTCCTCAGGTTTAATACCTCACGCTCCGACATATTCATAAATTTATAAATCGACATCAAACTATTGTATGCGAAAATTACTTAACAATTTAAATGTTGATTACATCACGAGCGGTGTCCCAACGGCGCTGCGTCGGCGGAAGAAGCGCCAAGTTTGCTGAATGTAACTTAGTTGCGATTGCAAACCGAGACATAGGTAACTACCTACTACAAGTTGCGAGAGATTGAGTTTTAAAATAATTTTACTACCTACTTATTACAAAACTATTTTCCATATTCAAAATGGTTTAATAATTTCAGCCTGATTATAAAAGTAACAAATACAAAATGAATAACATTATAACAATTCAATGTATTTCCACACAAGTGGCTAGCTTAACGGCTTTGACCACTGCTAATCGTTTTCCCATGGAAATAAGATAGTTTATCGTTGTTTAAATAACCTATGGCTACGCAGGGATGTTGATTTTTCTTATGGTGAAACTTAAAAAGATCTCTAATTAGTTTAATATTAAACACATAGCAGAATAAAGGTGCGAACACTGCATGACTGATTTAAAGCCCATTATATCACAAGCATCCAGTCCCAGCGGCGATGCGTCTGTGAAGGAAGCGCCAAGTTTGCTGTCTGTAACTTTGTTGCATTTGCGAGCAATAGGAATTAAATTAAACTCGTTCGCTAGCTAATGTGAATGAATATCTTTGTAATTAATAAAGTCATAAATAGAATATGTGCCGTGTGATGCTGGCTTAGAATAAGCATTACGCCATTTCTTACCCGAGGGAGTCGTAAGAGGCGACTAAGGGACTCGAGGGTGTATTGCAATTTTAGGTGATGAGCTGACAACCTGTCACTATGTCGATACACAATATTCAGAATGTCCCTCAAATTATTGTCAGACGTGGCGTAAATGTCCGTTTTTGCGGCCATTTACGCTCTCCCTACCCCGCAAGGGATTATGGGCGTGAAATATGTATGAATGTATAAATAAATAGTATATTCCAAACAATATCAATCATTACATTACTATGAACATTAGTAACTGTGTGACAAAATAGCATACTTATAGCTTCTGTGTTGGGGTTCTACGAATATCAACTCAAACACGCACGAAGCGCCAGCCCGGAAAATCAGCAAAGCTGACAGATATACTACAACTATAATTTGTACCATATCGACGGTCATTATGTTGAGTATATTCTCTACGAGCTATAAACTCCAGCAGCGCTACATGACGATGCCGGAAGAGCCTCAGTTCTAGAGCCTTTTTGGCATGTAGCGAAAAAGTAAACATGTAAAAGCAATAAATTGTATAATCTTGAACAGATATTCTGCGATGCATTTGAGGGGCAGCTTCACTACGCGTAGGTATTCTAACTTTATTGCAATTTTGAAAGAGGAATGAATTAGAACTGCTCGCTGACAAATTCGACAGAGATTTATCACCTTGCGAGTTTTTATCAACTCCTAAATTACTTGAGGGGAGAGAAAAATATGATGTCATCTTTAGCGAAGTTTTTATCATACGGAGTACAGAATTTTGGAAAGTACTATCTTTTTTTTGTTCAAAATAAGTATTAAAACAGAGAAAAAGAAGTAGGGTCCAACGACTTAATCGTATTTTCAAAAGTGAAGGACTAGACTTAGGATATATAAATGTCTGCTAGTTAATATACAGGGTATAAGGGACAGCCCTCTGAATACTGATAGGGTGCATTCAGACCATGAAACTGAAGAACTTTCCATAAAAGTGTTTCAGAAAACGTAAAAAATTTTTGGACTTCCCATAGTAAATGCTGTCAGCTGACCGTGATTTTGTATGAAAGGTCGAATATAATTTGTCGTTTCCTGACATATGTTCCTAGGGGAAAGTTGTTTAGTTTCATGGTCTGCATGCACCATATCAGTATTCGGAGGGCTGTCCCGTACACCCCGTATACAGATTATAATAAAGCCGACAAGACAATGCTAGTCATTTGGAGTATGAGCTCTCGCCTATCGCCTGGAGCGTCCCTCTTTTTCCTTCTTTGCTCACGTTTCTCATTGCTATATTAAATGCATGTCTTTTCATTGTTTTTCAATGCTCCCTTTTTAAAAGCTAACATTCAGTACGGCTCAAAGTGAGTTAGCTATCTTAGTCTGCTAAGTGATAATCTTATAGTGCATAAGAATAATATGCTTTAACTATCTACATTTTTGAAACATATTCGTATACGTAACAGAGGTTTTTTTCGGAACGAATGAGAACAGTAGGTAGGGATAGTATTATATGACCAAATAAAAAAACTTAACTACGTAGTTGAATTAAGAAAATATTATCCCTTTTGTTTCTACCAACTAAGTCCAAAATTGATCTGATAAGCTATTTGCTTGTAAGGGTGCACTCGATTTCTACAAAATATGATGAACATAATAGAACTCACCTCAACAAAAAACGTGCAATCAATTTTCATCCAACATCGCCTTTATACACTTTTTATTTGTGTTTTGTTGATTTAAATTTGCATTTTGATCATTCAAAGGGTCACTGTGTTAAACGAATCCCTCTGAAACCTTTCCCTCAATACTGGTGACGGGATTAGGTGAATCGCACAAGCTCCGGGTGATATTGCGGTTTGTGACAGCCACCACACCACACGTCACAAATTACAAACTATGACAGCCGCAATGTGATGCGGCGACGTGTGCCATGATATCAGGTTTTTGTATTGGATTTCGTAAATATCATCAAAAATCGGATCCGGAAAAACACTGGGAAATTCTGCGGTGCGTGTATGGAACTACTTTCCGCTCAAAACCGACGGGGTTATCCCGCTGGGTATCGATGGGAGGACAGTGACACCCATTTCCTGAATTCAGGTTAATTTATGGAAGCTTTAGGGGTTTTTTGTGTAGCTGTTTTGTTGTGTATGGTTTTATTTAGTTTTGTAAAGGATTTCGGTTGAACGTTTTATTATTAAAATTAAGTATTTATAAACAGAATTGTAACGTAAGTAAGTTAATATTAATAAAGGAATAGAACTGTACTGAATCGTAGGGAGAACTTGCCCATGGAAGTAAAAAGTTGTACCTATTCTCATAGCTTATATTAAAATGATGGTGTCAAACTATTAAACATAGAATTATAAAAACCGATAACGTTGTTCTCAACTCAGCGCTTTATGAAACCATACTAAAAATATTTATCAGGTACACGTCAGAACTTTGAATGGAGATTTCAATGGTGGAATAAACGCAGGTGTAGCGTGGCGGGCGGATCATGTCGACCGCAACCGCAGCGCCATGCTACTGGCATAATTTGTCAACTGTATTGTAGCCAAATTATACAAATGAATTGACTTCAGGATAACCAAAACATTCCATATTGATACTAAAGTCTGAAGTGTATAATTATATGCGTCAACAATAACCTGAAATTCCTTTTTAAATCGACCCACATTTAGGAACTATTACAACAACCATCCAACTAAAGAACAATTTGTGCCTATATAACATAACTATTTTATTGACTCAAATAGTCACAAATTTTTTATTTATTTATAATATCAAATATCGGCTGCCAATAGACGTAGATAACTGTATTGATGTAGGTAACAGTTTCATCATTAGATGATGATGATGAAAATGCGCGTGAAATCTTTGATGTCACATTTATTTAAATCAAATATTTCGTTACTGAAATTACACGAAAATGGCTTCCAAGTTTTATTGCTCCATACCTTACTGTGTAATGTAATTGTATAAGTAGGGTACGTTGATTTTTTATTTTATATCAGATAGTTATTTTATATTGAGCGCACGAGCGCTATTCAAAACTTTTCACATTTGCTCGTCGCAATTTCAGCTCTGTTCGCGAGTCTACCTACATACTTTATAACTTTTAAATGTGTTTTGCGTCTGTTAAAGTTCGTAGAGGTATTTGTTCTCACAAGAAGCAAGACATTTGCGTAAACTAGCTCGAATGAGACGCGGGTAGAGCACGGCTGAAGAGTCAACGCAATCTCAGCAAAAGGTCCCCGGTGACTCCCACCAAAGAAATTACCCGAGATTTGCATAAAGGAGAGTCAAGGGATCGTGTTTGAAACTTGCCCCAAAGTTTGTGGACGTCCCAACATGCTTTAAATTAAGTTACGTGTTGTTTTGTATAAAGTAACTCACTTTCACGGCGTTCAGTTACGATGATGTGGAAACTTTGTTTCTTTGATCATCATACATTTGAAGAAGAAAAATGTGTAAGTATTCTAGGCTCATAAAGAGACTTATGTGTGAAAAATATATATTTTTGGTACGAGTGGTCGTAACAAGGATTAACGTTATCTGGATAGAGGGATGGAGGGTGCGTCATGGCATGACGGATGCTGAACTAATTTCTCGAGAGATGAGGGTCGCCGTGGCAAGAAACTGACCACTAAACACATGTCACTCACAAAACCGTGAGCAGTTCAGTACTTTACTGGGCCCACTGGGATCGTATGGGATTGTGGTGTCACTATGTTGCGGTATTTGACAGTTTATATGGCATAGTTGGCAAATGACAGCCAGACAGCGGTGCGGCGTCGTGGGTGTTTAGACATGCAGTTTACAATACCTACTATTTGTCAGTAACAGCGCTGATTGGAGCTGTTTAAATATTACCTATGCTATGATCGATTACCATTATATCGTTATTTATTCAGGGCTAGATGAACTAGAATGCCAAAATCGAGATAGATGTCCAATGTTATAAAAAGTATAGTATAAATTTCTTACGACGGTGACTAGATATCTAAGGTAGTTTATTTTACATCATCCATCCACTAACGCAGAAAATGTTAATTAGAATTTTCATTAGATATTTTAACAAGTTACTCTACTCCTTGAATTATTTATCAAGAGCGAACCTAGATTTAATTAGAAATAACAAGTTTTAGGGTTCCGTAACACAAAAGAAAAAAAAGAACCCTCTTAGGATCACTTTCTCCGTTCGTCTATCATGATACTTTATCTCAGAAAGGCGTAGCGAATGACGTTAAATTAAAACCATATACTTTCTCAGGTACGCAGTCATTTGAACTTGTCTTGTAAAAAATCAAGTACAGCCGATTATGCTGTAAAAAAACACGTATTTTTGACCCTTTCAAGGAAATCAAAATTCATGGGGTACTTTCCGTGTAACTATAATTATGAAGTTGGGCAAGTAGCTTCGTTTTAAAATACAAGCTTAGGAGTTTTGTGAACGGTTATTTTAGTAGGCCAAAAAGAACAAAATTTTAAAGTTGAGGCTACTAGTTCAAGTTATCACATGAAAGGGCATGTTACGGAACCCTTGGTTGGCGAGTCCGGCTCGCACTTGGACCTTTTATTTATTTTAATATTTTTACAGCATTTAAAAGAGTCGAGGTGGGCTTAAACACTTTAGACCTAGTACCGTAATGCCAATGTTGCTTACAGTTCTTAAACAGGGCTGAGTTTGATTTCATCGTCATGCTCACATTAATAGACATTTAATAATAAACATACTTACGAAGGAAATACAAATAATATTATTTAAGAAGGTAACATCGTTGTATGGGTCCCGAAAATTTATAGATTTTCTTTCCTTTTATATGACGGGAAGGAAGTGAACGAGTAACGCTTTGGGACGATAACGAGGTTTCCTGCAAACAGCAACATGTGTGCGCTAATGAAGCGGCGGCCGCAATTTACGAAAACAAATTTTAATTAGATAACTATAAATACAAAATTATGTGCGACTAAGTTATATATGTAGTGAAGGAATGGGCAGCAGCATTACCTGTGAATGCAACACAGTACGCTTGCCAATCCGCCTACTAAGCGAGGTGAGTGTGGCTAATACCTTCCCCCCAATGGGGGACGGCCATGTCTCGTAGTGGACTTTTTTGATTGTGATTTTAGCCGTGAGTGGTCATTCCGATTGTATTACCTATACTTTCAGCTAGTTTGTAGTAATTTAAGTAAGTAGAACAACTTTTGACGTAGGACCAAATTTCCTTCTAATTTTATTATAATCTACACTGTTGGTATCCACGAACTGTAAGTACCTAACTGACAAAAGCTATTTCCACAAAAGCGTTCTTCTATTTTTATGCTTTGGAAGCAATACAAAATCCATTACGTTGAGAAACCTATCTACCAATTCCAAAGACAAAAGGCATTTTGAAGCTCTATAAATTAGCTTGGCTGTGTGATGCTGGCTTAGAAAAGCATCACCCCATTTCTTTCCCGTGGGAGTCGTAAGAGGTGACTAAGAGACTCGAGGTTGTATACTGCAATTTCAAGCGATGGGCTGACAACTTGTCACTATGGCGACACACAATTTTCTGAATGACCCTCAAATGTTTGTCAGGCGTGGCGTAAATGTCCGTTTTTGCGGCTGTTTGCGTTCTGCCTACCCTACAAGGGATAATAGGCGTGATTTGTGTGTGTATGTGTGTGTGTATAAATTAACTGAGTACTATCCGATACGATACAATCCTTGTTCTTAAGTATCAACAGAAGCGGGCCATCATGTGAACAGCTAGAGCTACACAGTGATTTCCGTATTTGAACTGAACAACTTTTCGTATAGTTTTTGTATATCTTTTTTTAATTACAACTTTTGCTATTTTATGAGACCTTTTCGTATCTCAAATAGTTAGTTTTCGGCTGTCTCACAACAATAAATTCTATCGAGCACATCTTTTCAAAAACAGAAAAGAAACAAAAGAATTTTTCAACACAATACAATTGAGACAATACAAAGGTCGATTTTGTTGAAACGTTGATAGGAAAACTACCAATTTCTAGAACAATGGCGCTAACGAAAGGATTGAACAAGAAAAACGTCGGGTCGGAATTAAGTTAATAGTCAGCATCAGTTCAGAGGAAGAACCGCAGTGGGTGGTAGCGGGCCACGGAAACAGAGGGTAGGTATGCACATCTGATATAATATTGGTTTGTCTACATAGCATAAAATAAAGTGGCTTTCCCAGTCCCGGGCAGGTGTTGCTTAAATGTTTAAAACTACACAACGGATTTGCGGGTTTTTAAGTAGGTATATTTTAATTGAGTGATATAAAGGGAAAGTGTTTAGGTACTTTTTAGCACAGTTTTTTTATTCCTACAGGCAAACGAGTACCAGCTGGTGAAACCTCTGGGTGGGCCGCTAGTCTCTCTTGAAAATTATTATCTATCGACCGTTGCTTTAAATATGAGGACACGCAAACGGCATTTTAAAAAATATTGTTTAAAATTAAATTAATAAGTTTTGGATTTAATGTAGTTCTTTGATTTAATTTGTAAATTTGTTCGTGTGATATTAGTTTAGAATGGCGCTACCTCATTCCCGTAAACGTAAGTCGTAAGAGACCACTAAGGGAGGGATTCGAGGGTTCCATGTGTATTACAATTTTAGGCGACAGAATAACCACCTGTCACTAGTGATACATGATTTTTATGAGATGGCCCTTATTTTTTTTCAGGATTGAGTATAGCGACCGTATTTTACGGCTGGCTGGCCCGCTACCCCGCAAGCGATATAGGCGTGACATGTGTATAGATAAAAATTAACAAACTGTCTCTTTGTTCTCTTGAATACCTGATTGATTAATGATTCGATCGATTCGATTTATCTGTCAAAGCAAGCGCACGTGCTTTGCATTGGTATGCATACTTAATAAGTGAAAGCAAGGTCCAAAATGGCTTCTTGGGCGAATTAAGAATGTGCCTCAGTTACACCTGAAACGCTACTAAAGTTAACGCAATATCGTATCAGGAACTAATTAAAATTAAGTTTATCGTATTATATTATTCACTGATTGTTTGCAAAAGAAGTAATACTCATAGATAATAAATTGCTCCATCACGTGTGCGTCAAAGAATTCAGGCGCCTATGATAGGTTCAAAGATTATACCTCGTTTTGCGCTCAAATTTTCGTGAGATTTTACGATTTGTTCGACATAGAAAAAAATTACCTTTGTAATGTCTAAATCAGCCATTTGTACTAGAAAATGTATGTACTTATCTAAATTATTAGCATAAAAAATGGTAAAAACTTTAAAATCCTATTGAAAATATGATTCAAATAGCGGGAAGTTATGGAATAATACTTTGATTATTCCATAACTTTTTTTCTAAGTTATGAGTATTTTTCCATTTGTCAATCAAATCAATCACCTTATTATCCATTAATATAATTCCGTGTTTCAGAGAGCACGTCAAGCCATCGAAGCCGGTGGCTGTCCAGGTTTCGCTACACAACCACGTCAGATTCCTACTAGTAATAGAAGGCGGTTGAAAAATTCTGACACCAGGGTTTATTCGGATGTTCATCGACTTGTTGTCACATATTACGAGAAGAAAGTAAACGAACTCACATCACTTTCTGGAAATGAAAATCTACACTAACATCATAAAGAGGAAAAATTTAATTGTTTGTTTGGATTGAATAGGCTCCGAAACTACTGGACTGATAAAAAAAAACATAGGATTTAGTAAAATTTCCTTTTCCCGCGGGAAAACGGTAAGACGCGGATGCAACTGCTGGGCAGGCCGCTATTACTAAAAAAGATAATAAAAATAACGAGCTAATATTATTCATTCATGCACTATTAAATAAGAAGTTCTGTTTTTTAATATGCTTCATATTCGTCGGAGGAATTTTATATCTTTCTCACTCCTATTCTCTGCTAAAGGTAACGTATCGTTTGTTGCATTTCCGCCTTAAAAAAAAGTTATTAAAATCGACCTGCAAGAATGTATAATTCTAAAATATGAAAGTTTGTTAATTTAAAACCTTTGTAAGCAAGATAATACCATTGCGGTAGAAATTATTGCCTTGGTAATACGGTCTTGTACTAGTGAGCAGCGTAGCGGGTCTACGAGCCCCTAATGACCTACGCAGCCGCGTGTAGCTGACAGCTCTACGAAGCGTAAAAGGGAAAGTGAAAGAAAATATTGTTATTGCCATGACTTTTGACGCCTAATTTCGTAGATACTTAATACTCGAGCCATGATAATGCCTCGAAGCCAATTTCTATCGCGAGAAGGAAGAAAAAAAAATATAGTGAAAACGAAAATATTATGAGGAAAAAAATACTCGGTCAATCAATATTAGTATAGGACGTATAATTTCTTCTTTGTTTTTTTTTTGCTTTATTTATAGCTTGGTAGGTTCAAAATCTAGATATTTTCTTGAGAATACTGAAATTGTGACAATCATAAATTATAAATATATAGCATCACCCCATTTCTTACCCGTGGGTGTCGTAAGAGCCGACTGAGGGACTCGAGGGATGTGTATTGCAATTTTAGGCGATGGGCTGACAACCTGTCACTATAGTGATACACAGTTATCTGATTGACCCTCAAGCTTTTGTCAGACGTGGTGTTAATATCCGTTTTACGGCCGTTAACGCTCTGCCTACCCCGAAAGGGATATAGGCGTGATTTATGTATGTATGTATGTCTGTATAAATTATAAAAGCGTAATCACTCCACCAATTCGGCAATTATGGAAATTTACATAAATGAAATACAATAAATGGTAATAAATTATTATTTTTCATGCCTAATTCAACAACAACGTAGGAACTCATTGAAATTCATAATAACATTATTAACACTGAATGATGTAATGGTTTATTTGCGTAACCATCGACGCCGCAAACTTTTACGAGTACATTACCATTTTTTAACTCTATTCTGAAGAAAAATCATAACAATCGTTGTGTCATGAATAATTCTATGTAAGCGTGATAACCCGAAAATTCAATCTCCGAACAATGGGATCGTATTAGCATACAAAAGGTTCGACATATTTTACGCAAATGCGTTATATTTTGAGCTATCTATTCACAGAAGTAACTTTCCCCCCTGACCTGCGTATAAATTTTAGAGGAGGTTTGTAAACCGATGTTTACCTTACCAAGTAAAAGAGGAATGCAATGAATGGAGTAGGTATATATGTGTGTGTGATGATTTGATTGAATATTGATGTTTAGACTCACACATTTGTATAATCTTCAATAAATAACATCTGTTTACAACGGCACAATCACTTTCCTATCATAGAATAAATGGTTTCATAAATATTATTCTTTGCTAAACAATGAATCAACCTTTTCCTACCAACTGAGATAACACAAACATTAACAAAACACACACCTGAGTCAAAGAATGTCTATGCTGCGTTTGATTTGTTTAATAAATTATGACATAACAGATTTCTCACGTGTTTTCTTATATCCCATACCTACTACTTATTAAAATTGGCGACTGACATAGCAGGTAAGATGTGACCCTTATGTGCGACCAAAACACGAAAGCTGAAGAATTTTGTAGGCAAACGTAATATACTCCCACGGAGTAAGTTAGTGTGACAAGAGCACTAACTCCGCTCTGTGCGAGAGTCTCTAACTTCATTCATTACTCTGCCGTGCTGGAGTTCACGAGCCCCGCCTGTACCTTTGTAAACAACAACCTGATTGACACCTCACTATGCTAATCTAGGAACTTTGACAAGGTGAACACTGGCAACGTGAGGTTTCTTTGACGCGCACATCATATTATATTCCGAGCCGAATCATAAGTCAAAGGTGTTTACCGTGATATTAAAATCTTAATTATAAACTTATCGATTTTATTTATCACCTAAAAGCTTTCAGAAACTTTTTGCACAATATAATTACGATGTTTTCCCTTTTTACAATGTTCAGTAGATTTTATACTGAGCAAATAATAACTTTATGTAGGTATTCAATAAAGTTTATTGTATTGTATTGGAGTAAAACATGGTGTATTGATAGACAAGGCACACAACCGTTAGACGTTATAAATATAACAATACAGGCACACCGTAATTTAATAGTAGATGTATAAGTATTATAACGGGAGTCGTCACACAACCATGTCAGACGCCTAAAACTAGTAGTAGACGGTTGAAAAACTCTGATACTAGGGTTCATCGTTTCATTGGACGACTCGGTGTCCCGCACGAAAAGTAATAGAAGAAGAAGTATTATGCCTAGTAGTTCATGCAACTGTCGTTTAATGGGGGTCATTAGAATGCGAGTGTATTTTTATATGTATATGCAGTTGCATACACAATTTTATCTACACTCTACAAATAAACTCAGTACTCACTTTTCGAAACCTCCGCTCCGGCGATTGCCAGGTCCAATACAAGGTCAAATTCAATACGAGAACGTAATGTAGCCTGATATGAATTTATGAAATTGTATACTTCAGCAGCTGTTCCGAACAACAGCGGAACAACATCTGAACAAC
The DNA here is from genome assembly GCA_027580185.1 of Tuta absoluta. Lineage (NCBI taxonomy): Eukaryota > Metazoa > Arthropoda > Insecta > Lepidoptera > Gelechiidae > Tuta > Tuta absoluta. Next base: position 10,882,573 of record JAQAHW010000007.1, read on the forward strand.
GTCTGCACAACAACCGAATAATAAACGAACATCTTAAACGTGCAGCGGCAGTAGCGATTTTTTTTTTATTTTTATTAATGATAGGTTTGCTCTTGACTCTAGTCTAGGTCATAGGACAGAGACAGAGTCTTAGATGGAGCGATTTGAATTATTTTGATTTGAGTATTAGCAAAAAAACTTCGTTTCATTTCTCCAGTTTATCGAAAGGTGTGCCTTCTCATGCCGTGTGATGTCGGCTTAGAATAGCATCTCCCCATTTCATTCCCGTGGGAGGCGTAAGAGGCGACTGAGGGACTCGAGGGTGTGTATTGCAATTTTAGGCGATGGGCTGACAACCTGTCATTATGGCGATACACAATTTTCCGAATAACCATCAATTATTTGTCAGACGTGGCAGAAATGTCCGTTTCTTGCGGCCGTTTACGCTCTGCCTACCCCGCAAGGGATTTTAGGCGTGATATGTGTGTGTGTGTGTGCCTTCTCATTAATACATTACGTTTCAACGTTTGGAAGAAAGTGTAATTTCTATGGGCAGAATGCATAAAGCAGGTCATCAAAATTGGCTGGAACATTTTATGGGAGGTCAAATTTTGTTTCATATTTCGACCTTGTTCCTTGAGGGAAGTTGTTCAGTTGCATGGCCTGGTTCATCCCTTAGAATACTTATTTGCATTTAATATTTTTTTATCCTATATTCATTTAACAATTTGCTCGTATGAGTCGAGCTATGTGTAGGTATACTTAACTTACGTTCGCTCGCAGTCGCAGGCTTGCATCGCGTTGACTCGCTAACTTTTAATGGCTTAATCATATTAAAGTAGGCAACGCAATAGCTGAGTTTCGAGTGCTTTTTCAGCTCTGCACTGTACAAGTTGCGTTTAGAGTTCCATAATAACAACATAAAAAAACCGTTGCGGTATGATTTTTCTACCTGTGCTTATTAGCTCAGTCCTACTAAAATTGAAATGCTTTAGCTTTTAAAAACGAAATTAAACTTTTAGCAAAAAAGTTGGAAAAAACATCAATCTACTTTACAAAAAACCTGACAGAACTGGATTTCGATGTTTTTATCCAAAATAATAGAGTTTTAAGTTTAGGATCTTCCCTAGCGGATAGTAAGGGGTTTTATCGCCTTGTATTGTGAGGAATTTCCATACATGCATGTAAAGTTGAAGTCACACAAAGAGCGGAGACAGTCTCAACAGGCATTCTAAGTTTGTTTTGCGCGAACCATAGACCAATAAGACATAAGACGAGACTTCAAACAGGTAACTTATAAATGAAAATAAGAAATTGAAAATACATCGCATGGTTTGAATTCCTACACATGTATATGGTAGACTAACCATAGTAACCATAGTATTCGTTACAATAACTTATACTAGATGTCGTTTGTACGTCGCTTCGAGACGAGTACCCAGAGATTGAAAAATTGGCAAGTGTCAGTCGGGGCGCCGGTAGCTCAGTTGGCAGAGCAGTGGGATGGTACCCCACGGTCCCGGGTTCAAGTCCCGGCGGGCGCTGACATTCTTCCAAATTCTTATTTTCATTTATGAAAATAATATAGCACTGTGAGTGCATAATAAAATCATAGTATTAGGTAACTTATAGAGATTTTTATTATACTTAGAACTTGTAATAGTACTGTTAGTGCTTATTATTTTTTTCATACCGATATCATTAATTTGGATAGTCTCTGTAGGGAAGGGCATTAGAAAAATACATTATCTTGAGTATACCACCTATGTAGGTTTTTTGTAAATGATTTTATCTTGTTCCTATGGAAAAATAGATAACGCTAAACAGGCCTGATGTATTTAATAACGTGAGAAAACAGATTTTATAATGGTAACTGCCTAATATTTTTTGTTTTTGACATATTTATTCTATGCAGCTCTCCCACTTGTCATCGTTACCGTAACGCATGCGTCTGTCAGACGAAATGAAACTGCGAATTCCGATCTTATTCCCATACAAATACGGCTACGGTGTGTAACGGATGCTTCCGTCGTCCGTCGCTAAAAAAATGCAGCGACGGACGACAAGTGGCTGAACCGCCTGAATACCTTACTCACCATATATTTTTTGAGTTTGCACAACTATTACTCATCGCATTTTTTGTCATGTGATACCGACTTAGATATAGCATAATTCCATTTCTTTCCCGCGGGTTACATGTCTATTACAATTTAAGGCGATGGGCTGCTGACAACCTGTCACTATTGTGAAGCACAGCAATTTTCTGTTTAGTTCTCTAATGTTTATCAGACGTGCCGTTTACGCTCTGTCTACCCTAAGGGTGATAGGCGTGATATATGTATATATGTGTACGTATAAAACAATTTAAAACAGCTCTAAGTTGAAAAATAATATACACAAATTAAATCCCATTCAAATTGGTTTATTGTTCAGCTAGTTTTTATACCCCATATCTTTTCCATGGGTGTCGTAAGAGGTGACTAATTGACTCGAAAGCTTTATGTGTATTGCAATTTTAGGCGATGGGCTGAAAACCTGTCACTATGGTGATACACAATTTTTTAAATAACCCTCAAATTTCTGAAGGGCCCTCAAATGTTTGTCAGACGTGGCGTAAATGACCGTTTATGCTTTGCCTAGCCCGCAAGGGTTATAGGTGTGATATATTTATGTAGTTTTTATAGCTCGTCATTGTGGAGTGGTCGAATATTTTTTACTCAACTCCACGTATAGACCAGTCTATGGAGTCGAACCACTTCGAAGCCACCTACATGCTCACACAATAAGGATTTAACTAACAAGGACATGGTGGGTTGGGGTGGGTATTATGAGAGGATCAGTTCGAGATTTCGTGTTGTTTCAGCAGTGCTTCCTAGAAAGGTAGTGTATGGTATGTAAATAAAACAGTAATACTATTTCTTATTATTACTGTTTTGCTATACGGTCTTTTTATGCAATACGGCTTGAAATTGTGCACGGCCTCGTCATGTTTTAATGACCTGAAACTCATTGTTTTATCAAACATTTGTAAGCTTATTGTTTATTTACGCACATCTTAGTCTCTACCTACCAATTATCGACGACGTTGTAACTGCGATTGTGAAATAGACCAAAGAATTAAATATTGAAGACAGATCCAAACACGGCCATGTTATAACCGATCCTTTCTCGATTGCTGACTACATTTTCGCAGAATCGAGTAGTCAAGATAAACTGAACGTTCGATTTTAGCCACGATAGCGGTTCCGACGAGCCTTTCAAAGTGGCGAGAATAGCGCAACGGCCGATTTGCTTCAGCTCTGACTGCAGCCAATCAAAGCTTTTCAATTTTAGATAGGTAGGATAGGTAGCTGACAGACGAGACGTGAAACAACGGGCGATGAATCGAACGAGATTCAATCGTTGCACACCACCGACTATTCGCTCACTCACAGGTTTTGTTGCGCACAAACGCTGTCACTCGATACGGCGAATAAATAAAAAACTAAACTAAGCCACTATCAGTCCATTTGCTGAGGGCCGCATAGTGATGACTATGAGAACATTAATTTTATTATAACCTCAAATAAAATATTTTTAGGAATTTGTAGGCTTTTGCACAAAAAGGGCCCCAGTAGTGGGATATTGAGTCAAATCCGGTTTCGGAATGTAGTCCCTTTATCATACTGACAACAAATAAAACATATTTTCTGACACCTTTTTTTCAGAATTTCAAAGGTGTAAGTAATAATATCTGCGAATCCCAACTTCATAAAAATTAAATTATCTCGGAATCTCAATGCCAACATGTAGGCCCTATACGCACAAAAGATTTTCTGTCATGGAAACTAAATACTATCAATTACTCCTTGACATAACCTTAGGCATTTTCTTTTGAGACTGGTATATATATATCCAACCATTTTACTTTAATTAGTAATTCCGAGGGGATATTTTTATCACCTTATTCATTGCACCTGCATTTATTAGTATTTTTGTTTATCGCAGCGCAAATAATGATACCGGTTGATATTTTAATAATGTTCTTACTGAATCTCAAGGATTAAAATAAAGGTAGGTATTTGTCAGTATTATTTTATTAATTGCCTATCAATTATCATCACGCTTACTAGTTGAAATATAACATCGTCTAATTACAGACATCCGTAACACAGATAAGGTCGATCTAAATAAAATACGTATTACACAGCTTGTAGGTTAATGTACTCATCAGTTGAGGCTTCAGCACGTAAACCGAGTTCTTAAGCCGTACAATGCTGGGTTAATCATAAATTTACGACCCACCCAAAGTTTGCCTGGAGCAATGAGAAAAATACCGGTTCGCTACAACTCATGTCCCACCTGCCGAGAAGCCACTAAACAGACCCGGGCTGGTGTAGGAAAATGTCAAGAAAACCGGAAAAGGTGAGGTTTCTCCAATAGCGACACTTGTGAATGTGGAGCTGCACAGACCATAGCACACCTCTTAATATGCCTTAATAGTCCCAGCACATGCTTGCGCCAGGCCCTGCTGGAAGCGAACCCAAACGGGGTATCTGTCGCCAAATATATTAGTCCAAAATTATACGTTAAAACAAAACAAACACAATTAATGCCAATAAAAAACTTCTTCCAGAGCGGCGCACCGAGGCAGAGTACCCAAAATTATATAAAGTTGCCAGTCGATTTGACGAACAAGAAGAAGATCACTTTGTTTTGCATGGGTGGGCAGAGTCATCTAACAATTGTTATTTTATCATAATCTATCTTACATAGTACACAGTAAAAAACAACTACCATATTTAGTCAAAAATACCACCCCGGCTCACTCCAGCCGCCAAGGATTTTTTAGCATCTTGTTTCTCATTTTAACGGGTTCTACCCTTATGAAGTAATATCTTTTGTCAAAAAACAGCAAACTAATAAAACAACAAAATAACTGGATGTCTTTAACGGATCATTCATAACGATAATTCAACTAGAACGTGATTAAAATGTATGATAAGCTATGTTGCAATCTTATATCTACTTGCACTCTTAAAACGATATAATATCGATTAGCACTGTGTTAAACAGTGACTAATTACAGTTGAATTCCACTTGAAGCTAATCGTACTTTCTTTTCTCAGACTGCTTTGTAATCGGCCTGAAAACCTTTCCCATGCAGCCAGCTCTACTTCGCTAACGTACGAGTAGACTTTTTAACTCCATGAAAATTGCAGTAACTACATGCAAATACATAGATCAAATTGAAACCTATTTGCATAGCGGCAGTTACATGAAAAAAACTATGAAACATTACTATAACAATAATACAAAAACTAAACTCACAACAAACTGTCAAAAGTTTAGCCGTTCCAGTTTTGCGATGTGGGACATAAAACGTGAAAACCTGAGTAGTAATCCACAGATGAGCCGGGAACATCTGCGTTGCAAGGCGGCGACGACATGTCGAAACAAAAACGGAATGAGAAAGGTACGGGCAGCCGCATTGTGGTAACTTGCAATGAATCGTGGATGAAGCAAAGCGATGCTCGTCTCGTTTTGCCCATGAGGCGCAGCAGGTAGGATAACACTTGAACCTTAACAAATATAATCTTTTATTTCTATCTGCAATAATATTATATATTTAAACAATGACGGTGTTTTAACAATGACAGACTGACGGTAATTTTTTTTTAGGCAACCGTCTGTCAGATAATAGGAAATTACGAATGCCCATACAAAAAACGGATACCATGGTATTCTGTAACGCATGGGATTTGACCAGGTTTTTGACGGACCCACGGAACTTATTTTTTTACCACCACCACTTTTTTTATCTACTAATTCATCACATTTCAATAAAACCATCCACGATATACCGTGCACCCACTGAGTTAAACATTGACTTTCTTCGTTAATTTGCTGCAAAAGCATTCGTTTGAAAGTAAAATCCCATTTGCTTCCAACTCTGTCCCTAATTTTTTCACAAAATGTCCACAAATAGTAATTAAAGTCTTCCATTAAAATAACATTTTTTTCAGCGAATTGTTTCCCATTATCTGTTAATTGTTCATATTAAAACTCAATAATAATTACTAACAAAACTCAAAAAAAAAAGATAACAATTTAACAGGTTAAAGTGTATAATACCAGTTACTTCATAAACATTATCTATGTATGCAGCTACTAAGATCTGTATGAAGATATGTATGAAGTTATCTAGAGTATGTATAATACTTTGGTAATTACAATTACTTATTATTATCAATATGCCAAATTCTGACAACACGTAATGTTGTTTATTTCATGGAGATCTGGTCCGGTACGGCTGGCATTATTTGAGGGCATAATTTATAAAAAAATTAAGTCGCTTATTTATGGACGATTGCGTTATGTGTGTCTGTAAAGCACATTAATACATTTTGTGTATTTTTTACGCATATATATATATATTTTTTAATGTACTTATAGCTATTTTATGAAATTGAATTTTAAAAGAATAAAATTAAATACAGTGTTGTCTATATGACAGTTTACACCGTGAAAAAACCCAGTTTGAGTCGTACCATTGTAAACATTTGTATGTTAGCATTTGACTAAAATTACACAGAATGATCAATTGGATTTGGCCAATGGTCCAGAGACTAAATGCCTAAAATTAACTACTTTAATATTTTTGAAACTTGAAAAGCTAGCCATACTGGGCTAAACTAAAATGGGTAATGTTTCGTTATTTCTTATCTGAAAGAAGTATAAAATTATTTAATTCCTGGAATACTGGCAGACGAATTAATTAGTTCAAGGAAAATTCTCCGGTATAGGTAGAAGGTACTCCTAAACAATCTGTAAATTCAATGATTTAGCTGATAAAATAGATTTTCCTATGAAAAAAAAAACAAAAAGGAAACATATTAGTCCTTCCATGTCAGAATGGTATATCCAGCTGCTACTTAGGCATATAGCTTTTGTCCGAATGGCAGGAGTGGTGAGACTGGGCTGCTTGCGGCAGATTATCGCATCACGGCCGATTGCGTGCAGCTCGCATGTATCAGTGCCGATTGATTGCGTCGCCAGTAAAGCTTGCATTTTCATCGATCGTGCCCTTACGTCCAATGGACGTTGGACATCTTCCATACGTTTCACTTTTTAACGAGGTGTTGTTTCGTATAGAATGCAAGGTTACCAAAATTAGCTTTAGAACATAGTCCGTAAGATAACTATTAATCGTTCTACCAAGCATAGAGAAAGTAATGACGTAATGAGCTATAAAGCAGTAAACTTGTTGAAAACTTACATAATAATAATATATCTAATGACAATGTTGTTGATCGTCAACGAGTAAGGTGTCCCAGTAGTTGTAGCTATTAACCGTTCATTATTATTACGACATTATAGCATATCAATAGATAGCTCGCCTATGGGACTAGTATGCACACCTACGTCGCGTAGGAGTTCTTGTAAAATCCTTGAGCTCCCTTTCTTTTGATACACCTAGTTGACAAACTCCCCCATCAACGAGCGAAACTCATCATTGCTGGCAGTAAAACCAGTCGTTTTTTTCTCTCCACCTTTTCCTATCTATTTGTGGAGACTGGGATTGAACAAGAGTTGACGCAACGAGCGAGGTGTTCCCGGTAATTGGAGCTGTCGCGCGGACAAATGTGCCGTCCGCCGCCGCCAGATAGCGCACTGGGCTATTAGCCACACAGATATTAGTTAATTAGCTCACAGTGTCGTAGGCACTTGAAATTAGTATCCCTGAATGTTTCAGCGAATTAAGACACCAACCAGATCATGGATTTTGTAAAAATGGTGTAATATTCTTGGAAATAAGCGTAATTAATGCATAATTAATGTTGTAGGGCCTGAAATCCTAGAACATATGTATGTTCCGATGCATTTAAATGTATACTTTTACAGCAGTTAACGTTAAAAATTAAGCATCAGAATAAGACTACGAAATCCAAACGACAACTACGACATACTCTTAACTATTAGTTATTTTTTGATGTGGGTCGGGCACTACCGCTTTGAAGAACCGTTTTAGCGTGGCACTTGAGAGCGGGAGTGTCATGTCATGGGGCACACGAAAAACATACGAGATAAGTGGGACAGCGTTATCAGCTGAAACGGGCTAGAGGTTATGTCACTACCGGCCTGACAGATGCTAGAGCAATTCGTTCAGAGATGAGGGTAACGATTACAAGAAACCGACCGAACAGCCCGTCAGCCGTCAGGCCAGTCTGACACGCGTCAAACGCATTCAGCATGAATTGCTGTTTATGAGACTGACTGAATGTCAGTCTCATAAACCAAGTGCTAGCTTTCGGCGGCGGTTGTTCAAAGGATACCAATTTTTTTAATGAAATGAAAACAAAATTTGTATTTAAGAAGTTATATGTAAAACAATATTCCATTGAGGTTATTGAGTGAAATGAATCTAATAATAATACCTACGGTATCTTATTTCTCTAGATGGATATTTAAATTGGGGTCTTAATGAAGAATTTTTACAATAAAGTCATTGTTATTTGCTTCTGAAATTGAGGGGCTCAGGTAAGCATTAATGAGAGGGCTCTTCTGTTTCAAAGTCTGGCGGGCACCGGCACATCCGCCGAGAAAATTACGCGAAAATTTACATAATAGAGAATCCGTGGCCGTCCTAGTCCTTTGAAACCTTTGAGTCGGAACCGGAGCCGCGTCGAGTGACACCGGCGTACATTAAATTAACATCTTTCTCAATTTGTTTGGAGATTGATTGGTGCCACTAGCCCGTGGTATTTTTTACTGAAACTTATACCTACACATGTTATCAAAGCTTGCCTAACTAAATCATATATCAAAATAGTATGTTATCAAAGCTTTCCTAACTAAATCATATATCAAAATAGTGTTTCGGAACTTGGACTAGAAGAATTGTTGGTTTGAAAACGTAACAAAATTTGTAATGATGAAAATTACGCATCACAATAAAGTCTGACTTAGAATACATCTAATCTTTGTATTTATATATCCATATAATGAAATTTATGTAACGTTAACGATACCGGCTATAATCTGTTCATTGCTCGGCCATTGCTTATCCTTCGCCGGGAATCGCTTGGCTCCATTTACCAGCTAAGCCATCCGGAATTCAACTGCGGAATTTATATGACTTTGCTTTCTTGGTTATCTATGTGTTTGAGCTAAGTTCCTTTTTTTCGGAAAAATCTTCAATTTTAGGCATTAAGTATTTTAATGTTTTCGGTATTACACATCCATGTGCGATTTCGTTATAAGATTTGACTACACCACGATGATAGGTAGTTTCCATGTTCACTCATTAGCTGATGAAGATGACGAATGACTTACATAACGCACTCATACAAATTCAAATCATTCATTCTCCAACACAACAATACACAAAAATCAAAATTTATTAGCCTCCATTCAATAAGTATACACAAACAAAGTAAGTAAAGATACAGTGTGGAAAAAACGAATGCACTGCAGTGCTGATTTTAAGCCCACCCTTTGTCAATTAAAAAGTTAAAAAAGACGGATTAAATCATGATATTTTATAATGATACTCACTTACTACTCCATAATACCATGGTAATATAGACTTTATGTCACAATGCAACGCACAATCTATAAGATAAGATAAAAGTCAAGGTATGAACCAAAAAAAATTAATGGACTGCATTACGGCAGATAATATCATCGTTACATTATAGGTATTCATTTTGACAAGTTCAACTACCTTCTAAGCTGTGCTATCTACTATACGTCGAAACATGTGATTTTGTATAACAACCTTAACGTGAAACTGAATGTAATGCTTTACATATCTTTATTTATCTTTTCAATATTTATATTTTATTTTTTACTTTTGTTCACAAACTATGCGCCAACATGACAATTACATTCTCTATTCCAAATTTATGTATGTAGTGTGTTGTAAATCCCTTTGTGTGGATACTAGATCTGTCTATAGCATTCACTGGGTGATAAATTGCATTCGGCTCTACTAGCGGTGCAATAATAATAAATAAAGATAATTTTAGACTAAGAACGGTAAACTAGAAGGTTTCACTCAACGGCTTTATTGACCATCTCACTTTCTTTGTTTTCTTGGTTATTATTCGCAGCACGTTAGGGCACTTTTAGAAGGGGGCCAAATCTGAGGCCATATATCGAACGAGATATAGCGGTTCTGGATTCGGTTACGCTTTTGGCCTTATACATTACGGATTTTGTTACCAAAATCACACTGGGTTTCTTTAGAGCCAGCAATGTATGATCATATTGTAAGCTATAAACCGCACATGTGAGCGGCAAAATATCAATCATAATCAGCTGATAATGTCAAAAACGAGATATGGCCCTATTCTGAGATTCTGGCCAGTATCTGAACCAAATTGGTTACTCCATCCCCTTCAGTTTTTATGGCAACAGAAGAAACAGAAAACATTTTAGCATAATGTTTCAAATATCGTTCATTCCGGTCATTCAATATGTCAAATGTAAATAAAATATCCACGCCAGTGAGTATAGTATATTCTTTGTAAAATATCAAAACAAACAAAAGGAAAGTAATTTTCACAAATTATAATAATAAAGAAGAATCGAATGAATGGCTGCTTTTTTCTGGAAAAACCGACTAGCTTTGGGCTAGCTAATGTTCCAGCCGGCCCGAGAAGACAATAAATCATAATTTTTGCAGAAGAAGATGAGAAACTGCGCAAATGCATTTGGTTAAGGTACTAACAAATACTTTAGTCCTGCTACGATTTTTACTATTTTCAGTCGCTAATAAAATCACTCCTATGCTAGGTTTATTTATGCATTCGTTGCAGTTCCCAGAAATCATTGCGATTTTTTTTTAGTTTAGTGGCATAATGTCTGTGTTTGTTACTTAGCTAATATTGTCAAAACCACGGTTTACTATTACGATTTACGATACTTTATTTATTCTAGAACCTCAAACCTATTCCTCTGACTATGCTGTATCCTTAAGCAGACATAGCGCCACCAGACGTCCGGTGAGAAGTAGCTTGTGCATTGGAGTAACAGAAGCAAGAAACAGACACACGACACCCACTAGAGAACTACTCAATGTCTCGCGCTCGTTTGAAAAGCCGAAAAAGCTTATTAGGAATACATCTGTTACAGACAATGCGCCGCATGCCAGAGACCAATTGTGGTACTCCCGTTGGCCGGCTCCTGTGGGGTTCATCACACCATCGGTCAAGTAGGCCACTGCAGGGTGAACTCGGTAAATGAGGCTTCATGGATGAAACGCGAACCAATTGAGACTGTGGAGCCCCATCTCAAACAATAGCAGGGGGGATCTGAATACGGCAACTAGGAGTGCCGTGGCCTTCACAAAACTTTGACAAAAAATTATATAGAACTGAACACGAAGAGGAAGTTTTATTCTAGATAATCAAAATCTGAAAATGCAATCCAAAGCAAATATACAGTAGATGTATATCATTATTAATAATGATATACAAAATTAAATAAATAAAAAAATATTAAAATTAATTTTAAGCAAGTGGTTACTCGAGTTGAGGCAACGCCTTGGCAAGCGTAGCGTTGGACACCCTCCGTCCAGATGTATCGAATTAAAGACGGCGGTTGGTAGCGACCTCGTTCATTGGGTCGTTGGACGACTCGATGTCCCACACGAAAATAGGAAAAAGAAGCGACTCAAGGGAAAAACGGGAAATCGTGCCTTATGAAGTACCCTGGGGGAGGCCTATGCCCAGCAGTGGAATGCTGCCGTAGGCTGATGCGATGTGATGATGTGTGTAATTTTAAAAGTATGTACCTATGTGATGTAAAGTAAAAAATATGATTCCAAAAACACGACTGTTTTAGTGGCAGAAATCGATCTTAAAACATAAACTCAGTTTAGGTCTTATATAGGATTGTGTAACAAGGAACAAGTTACTTAGAATTTTCTGATATACAAACTATAATGCATCTATTTTATGTGTATTTAATAAATATTTAGCATGTTTACAATTGCTATACTTTAAATATTCTCTATACTTGGCCCAGAGACACTGTCGCCGTGCCTTCAATTTATAGTGAGTTATTATTGAGGGCACATTCCTTCCAGGCCAGCTGTAGAGACAGAGTGAAATGACCATAGATGGGTAATCACGTCATCAGGGGGACACAGCAAGGTGAAGCGCGGTGGGGTTTGGCTTGTCTGGGATCGTAATTGGTCTGGAAGGAGGTAGGTGCTTGTCTGAATGAATCTGCTGGAGCCACTCCGTAGTCTGACGAAAGGATTCTGACCGCTCCTCTCAAATCTCCGTCATACACGTTCGTTTCATTTCTTTTTCACACTGAAATGGGTCTTTGAAAAACTGGATTGACGAGGCCTCCAAGCAGAGAGGAGCACTGTCTACGTTGTGCTTCACATTGATGGTTAAATAACTACTTAGTCTAGGACACTGAATGATGTGTATGCGAAAGGCATGCATTTCTCTATTGTAGAGCTTCGTTTTTCAGCAGCTAAACATCAAGCACCTCTTGATATGCGCTTAAACACAGTGACGATAACCTTGAGATGTGCGAGGTCGTCAAAGAGTGAGAAAGCTGCAGGGAAAGAGCTGTGCTGGGATGGGGCTGTGGGTTCGCTGTAGGTGCTATTGATATCATCTTGAGCAGGGGGGCGGTGTAGGTATACGTCCAGAGTGGCCAGGCTAGGCAGTAGGATGGCCAGACCATGGCTTTTCGTAAGTTTTGTTCGATGTATTGTGGCAAAGCAGGCAAGGTATTTGGGATGGATCTATTGGGTCTATATTGGCTGCTCGTGCTATACATCCTTAGTTTTGTTCCCACCAGAAGCTTGAAACACACACTGAAAAACACCTAAAATATTCCAATTCCGTCGAAAAGTTAAAAAAAACAAATAATTATAAAATATTCTGTGTTGTTTATGTTGTGATTTGCTATCTTATGTCAAAAAGCTATATCTCGTGTTTGACATAAAATAGGTATGGAAAGCTATCCTATTTTGACAGATATTTGGGTCCGTATTCTGATATTTCATTCGAATTTGAATGAATGATATTATCCATTTTTTGACTTATGATTTCCATCACTCACACATTTGCAAAATTTTAATTTAGTATACATTGATTGTTATGAAGCATATTGTTATTTTGTTCAGAACAAAATGTTCAATGTATTTCTATGTTAGCGCGTTTTTTCGTCGTTGAGCCCGAAGCTTCCATATCTCGTGCTATATCTCGTCACTGACATTTCGTGAGCAACCCAGATTTGACGCCCTGGGACTGTAGCAATAACCATTTTTTGTCAAAAATCTAGGGGAGGTTAGTTTTACTTTTCAGACTTTAGAAAAAAATAATACAAATAAATATTTGACATTATGTCAAACTTTGTTCTTCGGGGAAAATTGTTCTTTATCAATACAGGCCGTCCTGTTTCAGTATCGGTCACTAGTAACCGAATACTAAGTACAGACTTGTGATAAGAAACATGTTTCCTCAAGGAACATAGGTCGACATGTGAATAAAAATGTGAACCTTCCATACAAAATTGATTAAGTCAGCTGGTGCATTTTTTTTGTTTTTTTTATATTTCGACCTATGTTCCTTCGAGAAATTTCTTCCTTATCACCCGCCCGTACTAAGTTTTCAGTATCGGTCACTAGTAAAATTTTAGCCTAAATAATAGCAACTAAGTACATACTACGCCATATGGTGAAGAATATTTTTCACATGCTTACAAAGCTTTTGCAATGTAACAGTATCTACCTACTTGTATACCTACTTACATTAACAAATAGGGAGCGAACTACACCGCTGCGAAACTTCTAATTTACAAGTTAGCCCTATTGTAGAGTGGAGTTGATGCTATTAAAACTTTGCTGGATAGTCCAGCTACAATATTAGTGCCTCCTGGCTCCAGACCGGCGAACTAACGGAGTTCTATCAGTTTCAGTCTGTTGGACTATCACTCAGATCAAGATGGAACCGGTTTTGTATTACAATTGGACTTTCGCCCACAAATTTCATAGTTTTCGTTCTTGGAATGGCAAGTTTTATACACTCTCGTTGTCAACTGCGTTAATTCATTCTTTTCCAAATCCGTAAAAGAAAAGAAAATGCAAAGAGAGTTTGCACACAGAATAGAAGTCATATTTAGAGGTGTATTTGCCTCTAAGTTTTAGAATAACGTCGTTACTGAGAACTTCTGCCATCGAGTTCTTTCTAGTATCAAACTTTTATTCGAGTCAGACAGAGCCAATGCCCATTGGAATTTTGTAAACGATTGTACTTCTATCTGCGGGTTTAGGCTCACCCTCTCGCATTTGCGGCTTCGGAAAGTACTTAATATAAATCTGTGATTTACGAGAACAATGCGGATTTACTGTTTGTTTGTTCTAATAGAATATCACATTTATTCCACAGGCACAAAATAAAATGCTTTCGTGTCTAAATTATAAACCCAGACTTATGTCGAAGCCTTAACAAAACAAAGCCTACGAAAGTTGGCGGAGCGGTCCCAAATTGGAGCAAACTACATACATACTTACATAAATCACGCTTATATATCCTGTTACGGGGTAGGCAGAGCGGTAACGGCCGCAAAACGGACATAATGGACATATACCGGGTGGCCCGAATAGTGACGTCCAAAGACAAAACTTGAATGCCTTATACTGAGGGGTATCCGAATTACCCAAATGTATGTTCCGCGATTTTTTTGTAACTTCCGAGTTATTGAACTTTTAAAGTTGTATGAGGAAAATTTTACTGGGCTATTTTTCTTTTTTTGTATGCTTCAAATTACAAATCATAAAGATTATGCCATAGAAATAACCGCTCGAAAAGCCCTATAACGGAAATTAAGAAAAGAAGGAAAAAAGGCCGGTGAGTCGAAATTTCGCCATACAACTTTTAAAGTTGAATAACTCGGAAACTACAAAAAATCGCGGAACATACAATGACATGGCGGTGATTTGGATACCCCTTAGTATAAGGCATTCAGATTTCGTCTTTGGACGTGACTATACGGGCGACCCTGTATATTATAAATGGACAAAAGTTTGAGGATCAATCAGATAACTGTGTATCACCATAGTGGCAGGTTGTCAGCCCATCGCCTAAAATTGCAATACAAATCTAACCCTTGACTCCCGTAGTCACCTCTTATGGTTTGAAATAGGGTGATGCTATTCTAGGCCGGCATCACATGGTATAATTAGCAGGCAAAAATAAGGCCTTTTTTAACCGGTGATCGTTGTGTTGGAAGTGCTTGTACTAGCCACTGGTACCAAAGCCAACGTTAAAAAATAAGGCCTTTGGAAGCGTTTGTATGCAGCAATGGGACAGCCTACAATGGTAAGGAAATTCAATAAAAAATCAGTCAATGGTTCCTGTTTAATTTTATCATTTAACCATAAACTCCAAAGTTAGCATAATATAAAGTCCATATCCAAGTGAATTTACTTGACTCATGTAATCGCCAATTTGAAATGAATAACTCCCGAACTCGGACCAGAGAGGGCAGTAAATAGCTTAGCCTCAACGCAAGCTAGCTGTTCTCGAGTTGTGAAGTCTTGCCTCGTCGTCGCCTGCTTAGAACCGTAGTTGGCTGGTCACGTCCGTGATTTTACTACTATCGGTACTTACCTGCCCACTGAATTGGTGATTATATTTTACGTGAAAGAAAATATTTTTTAGGACATTAATAGAATAACTTGCATAATATTTTCTTGAGAATAACTTGCGATATAAACGTAATTACCTCGCTAAAGCATGTGGTGTAATTTTAGGATGATTTTGATTATACATATAAAATTAAATGGGTAGGTAAATACTGCAGAGATATTTAACATTTCTTATTAAAATTTTAGTTTTATGTGCTCTAAGTGCACGGAAATTGTAACTGGATACAATTGCTGACCAAAAGCACTGTAGGTAGCTGGTCTCATATCTCGATAAAACATTGCGGCTAAAAGTTTTTATCAGCCAGCTTAACAGAGTCATTGGAACAATCGTAAAAACAAAGTTTTATTTGAGGCTTAATACTTGTTCGTATTCGGACTCATAGGTAGGTGTTCTTCCGTCCACAATACGACACAATTAGAAATGTTATCAAAAATTATATTTAGAAAATTGTGGTGAAATAACCGTTAACTAGGATCTTTTGTTTCTGTCAAATTCAGTAATTCTGCGATATAACCAGAAATCAAGCTGAATTTGCCAATTCAAAAAAAGTCACACACATGTTGAGGTAAAATATGCTATGCAAACCTTTGTATGTAAAGTAACAGTAAAAACCGAGCAGATAAAAGAAGGCATTCATTTTGGCTGCGTTGCACGTCTTTGGACAACCGGGGAAATTGAAACTTTATATTTGAGAGCATTTTATGTGACCGAGGAACCTGGAACTTCTGGGGCGGAAAATCCTCAGTAGAAATAAAATAAAAGTCAACGAATTTCCTCAGCGCTATACTTTCAGCCAAGACACGATTTTCACAACAATTTACGGATGTCTTTATTTTATGCTTGGCATGGCTGGCTGGCTACAGCTTTATAGGTACCTTTTACTGTACTGTAAGTAGCTACAGAAGGTAAGCACTTGGTAAAAATGTTATTATTATTAATGTTTGTTATTTGCTTTTAAAAGATACACAAAGGCTATGGCTGAGGAATCAATCGTTTTATCACTTGCGTTTATATAAGGTGTAAAAAAATTAGCTGAGAATATTTTAAGGGATGAACCAGTACGTGAAACTGAACAACTTTCCCCAAGGAACATAGGTCGAAATATGAAAAAATAATTTGACCCTCCCATACTAAGTGTGTTTGTTACCCGGCCGGGATAATTTGTATGGGAGGGCTAATTTTTTTTTCATATTTCGACCTATGTTCCTTGGGGAAAGTTGTTCAGTTTCACGTACTGGTTGACCCCTTAAAATATTCTCAGCTAATTGTTTTACACCATGTATATTTGACAATTTTGTTTTGCATTCAAGGTGCTTTATTATTTTCATTAACCTCATAAGAAATTAAATAATGTTGAGCGTCGACTGGGGATTGAACCCGGGATCTGAGGAGTACCGTCAAACCGCTCTTCCACTGAGGTACCTACCTACTAGATGTTTTTTGTACGTTGCTTTAAGATGAGTATCAAGATTCGGTCGGGGCGCCGGTAGCTCAGTGGTAGAGCGGTGAGACAGTACTAAACAGGTCCCGGGTTCAATCCCCGGTCAACGCTAAGTAAATATCAATTTCTTATTTACATTTTAAAGGCTCTTCGTACCATAGACCAATGCACGTAAAACGATTGACATAAATCAATCGTGGTCTGCAGTAAAAATTTATTGCCTCGAATATTTCTTGTAACAACATTAAAAACATACTTGAGCTTTACAAATTTACAACATTAAATATTTTATAATACATTCGTTATGACAATTTATTATCCTTACGAGTACAGCATAGCATACGAGTACATAGCCGAAAAATACCAAATGTTACACTGTTCCGTTTTCTGTAATAACTGAAAATTCTAGTTCGATAATAACAATAAATATACGCAAACTACGTCTAATGCATCATGTAATAGACGCAGTTGGCTTTACGGAGTAGAGCTAGGATTATATAGTAACAAACGAACAAAAGAACAACTTGGTCGAAAATTTAAGTTTTAATTTGCAGAACATTGACTGCAACCATAGAAGTTAATACCATTGGCATAAAGTTTTGATCCTCTGCCCCTAATCCCTTCGAATTGCTTCGAATTTAATACAACTTTCCAAGACATTATGATCTTGCGCCGACTAAATCCTTTGAAAATAACGCTGATCCTAAGAACAAGAATATGAGATTTGGTAGTAGAAATAAAGGATGCAAATTGATTTTATTATAAGTTATATGGATTTCATAATACGATAAAGGATAATAATAACGTATTGAGTTTCTCAAAGTTAATTTTTAATTTCATGGCATTTAAAAAGCAGTGTGTGAAAATATAGATGCCGATATTCTTCCACGAAGCAATCACATGTTCAGTATTTAGGACCAAATTTAAGTCTAGATGCAAAGTGTCATCACCTACCAAAGTATAAATATATATAAAATAATTCTTGCACTGGAATTAATTTACTTTTTAAATATAATAGATTGAATTATGATCTTGTTATATTGACAAAAGTACATAGCGGTTAAAAAAAACGACAAACCAAACACACAAACCTTGAACCACAGCGCACCAAACTGTTATTTGGCCCTGAAAATATTTTCTGCTAAAGTTCGACACAGTTTGATCGCACAATCGGATGTCTACACCCGTCTACTTTTTTTACAACTGAAATGTTTTCATATAACTACATCTTGGGAGTTATAAACTTTCTAACTTTAAGTAACTTGATATGTTTTTATACTACCAAAATGGAAAAAATCTTTTTGCTCATTTTTCTACATTCTCTTTACATAGTTCAGTTCAGTCTGCAATCATTCTTAATGTGATGTGATGAGTGTTCCATTCTTCCATGACCACTTTTTTGTGACGAATGGTCATTGCGCTCAACTCCATTCACCTGTTACCGACTAAGGTACACCTACATTAATTTGAACACTTCATAGACTCGCTACCTTAGATATTATATAGAAGCAACCACTTTTTTTAGTGTATATAAATAGTTATACTAAGTATTTTATTAAACAAAATGACGTAGAGAATAATGTAAAATTGCTAATCAAGCTTATTACAAATTCTAATAAATCATGAAAATATCGCGCAAACCTTGCAGCGTGGCAAGGTTCTCAAAAAACGGCTGAGGACGGCTAAGTGTGCTGAAATATTATGCCAGCCCTTGGGTCACCCGTTGCGTCTATCAGGCGTTGGAGACGTCTCTGAAAAATCATTTAATAATTTAATTTAATTTAATTTAATAATTTATTTGCATTATTTGGTTGTTATTCCACAGTTTCTACGCAGAATGGTAAAAACGAGTACAGGTCCCCCTGTCAGGACTACATTCTACTTTTTATAGGTACCTATTTTCGGCAGCACCAAGGACGATATTAACGGATTCTAGAGCTCTCATATTGAATGAGAAGAATGACGTAGAAATCGAACACGACCGTCTGTGGTTGCCCAGCTAATTCACCATCTCCCCACAGAAGCAGCGGTGGCGTTCGCATGTTTTGACCCCCTAAGCTGAACTTCACTGCTAGAGATATGCGCGTAATGTTGTCTTACAGGGTCTCGATATAAGAAGATGGGTAAGCTTGTAGCCACAAACTCGATTCTTTCATAGTGAAACTTTAGACGGTAGCTAACCAAAGTTTGATAACCTCATAGCACTGTGAGTGCTTAATAAAACCATAGTATATTTAATGACCTCCTTTAAACAGGGGAATATCCCGTTCATCCCATCTTTTACAAGTCTTTTTTGAGTTTTTTTTTGATACGTTGTATGAACCATTAGCAAAATCGTATTTTAGTAACTTCCTCCCATTCAAGTAGAAGAGGCTTAAAACTCTCTCAGCCATAGTTCCCAAGTTAAAAGTATAGAAATCTAAACATATAAAAAGAACTGCAACGGGTCGCTGTCTGTACACGGCAAATAAATGCTAAAAGTATCATGGGGGAGCTTCATAAACACAATTGAACACAAAACAACATGAGTACATATAAATTATCATTATCAACCGGGAAAAACCATAATGGTCGGTGCCTGCTTTTGAGCACTTAGTACCATAAGTATTCATTGGCGAAACGCAGTTCGCGAGCACCAGCTAGTCATTAACAAAATTATGCATTATTTTTTAAATTAACGTATTTAAAAGTACTTACATTTTTTCACAAATTTATTTCGAATTTTGAGAAAACGTTTTATTTTACTGTGTTCAAAGCTTTGTTAATGAACTGCTCCAATCATGTAAATAAAACCTCTACATAAAAACGTTGGTATTCAACAAGTTTCCAAATATACACAATGGAACTCAATTCCAAAATTTATCAAACTTACGCAAATACCTTGTCACAATAGAAACTCTTTAGCGGTAGTTAAATATTCAAAGAAGTGTTTTGGCGGGTCGTCACAGGGTTCTCGGGTTTTCATAGGGCTGAAATATTAATTCGCCTCACACCCCCTCCCTCTCCCTCCTCCCACATTGCCGGAGCTTTTCATTTGCCACCGCTCGGGCAAGTGCCCGCGGATAATCTGATTTTAAGCGGTGAGTCGCCAAATTACATTACATTATATCTCAGTCTAAGAACCCTCACCTGAATCCTTGACAACTAATTGTATTAGCTGAAATAGCCATCAACTTTCTAGGAATAGTATTTTCTTGCAAGAAAATAGAAAAAGCTATCTTTTATATATTTATCATCTTTTATATTTTATTTATTGATTTATTTTTTATATATTTGCTACAAAATGCAATACTAGCGTAAATATCAACTGAGTATTTTAATGATTTCCTCTCAAATTCGCATAATTTTTGCTCCAGAAATTATTGGCGTCAGTTTCACCGCTTTCTTAGGCAGCGAACCATCAACATTGGAAGGAATTAAGCAATCGCAGTAATATTTTTCCCTTTCACTATTCAAGTCTGTCAGATACACGAAGCAGTGGTGTATCGGTTTTCGTATCTTATTACAGACCAGCGTTTCCGCCCGCGGTTTCACTTGACAAAACTACTAAAAACTTGCAAATAGGTACATACTTAAAATTTATCTTCTTTGTCCCACAGGAAAAGAAGATAGAAAAAGAAAACATCAGAATTTTTAAAACTAAGCAACCATTAATCTCAATACAGATTGAATACCTACCAAATTTAAAAACACTTCCCGTGTTAGGTATACAATTTGTGAAAACTTGCAAAATTTTCAAGTGCGGGCAGGATTTGAATCTGCAACTTTCGCATTACTAGTGGCAACACCTCTTCCATCTGGGCTACTGCAGCTGGTTCCTTGCCCGCCATGGAAGAGGCGTCGCCACTAGTAATGCGAAAGTCGCTGGTTCAAATCCTATCCGCGCTTGGTTATAAGTGTATTTTGGCTTTGAAGGGTAAAGGCGTATCGC
The DNA here is from genome assembly GCA_027580185.1 of Tuta absoluta. NCBI lineage: Eukaryota > Metazoa > Arthropoda > Insecta > Lepidoptera > Gelechiidae > Tuta > Tuta absoluta. The sequence continues at coordinate 10,903,586 of JAQAHW010000007.1, forward strand.
GTTCGCAAGGTATTGTGTTTTATAACAGTAACCCAACAAATTTCAATCTGTGACAGCTAGCTGTCTGTCTTCTTAATGTAACAGAACTGCAATCGAAACATACAAACATAGACGGTGGACGTTACAAAGACCATGTCATACTACAAATAGTAGTAGACGGGTTAAGAACCCTGACACCAGGGTTTGTCAGAAGATTACATTTGTGTGCTTATTAAAAGCCTGAATAATATTTAACAAAATCTTGTGTAAGTTCCTTCTAAAACAATAACTTTAAATAAAGCTACTTAAAGTTATAACAACAGGATGTATGTAGGCACATTTTAATATTAGCCAAGCTGAACCTGCTGCTGCGGGCTGGCAGGTAAAGAATATATAGAACCCACATATTAAATTAGTGTTGTAGGTACCTACGAGTAAGTGCGGACTCGGCGGCACCTGTTTCAATTGCGATTGTGACTACCTTTTGTAGTACTGATAGCACTATCAGCATCTCTCCTACATAAAGGTACCTACCTAGTTTAGTCGCGGAATTTAAGATTGTATGAGGTATGAGAACTTGATAATAATTACATATATATACCTACCTAGTTTAGTAGCGGAATTTAAGATTGTATGATGTCAACTTGATAATAATTATCATATCCAAGTTATCTAAAACTATTCGAAGGTGTGATTTTATTGATTAAGGCCGATCATCAAATCATTTCATCGTTCGGCAACATGGCGATCTACACGCTAGAAGCAAGGCAGCTCCAATATATTTCCTTGGAGAATCCCATTACAGAAACGCAGTACTATTTCTAACACCCTGTAAACCTTATAAGTATATAGTATGCGTGATAAATTGATGATTTGCTTGACTGCGCCCAAAACCAATTAATACGTTGGGAATGAAACACGCAGGAAGACATACATATTTATTTAAATGTCGACTTCAACTGAATGCAGCGCATTAATTGGGTAGAACAGTTGGCATGACACGTTGGACTGTGGATTTCATTGAACGTGGCGCATCAGAAATGGGATAATACAAACGAGCGCTGTTTGACGGTGGCTTGTTGAATGGCAAAACTAATCAAAAGCATCACTGCAGTTTTTAAACAAAGGACCTGCGCTCAAAGAGCACCGATTTTGCGCGAGCCATTTTCAGTAAAATATATAAATGAAACCAAAATAAACTTATGATTTTCAAATTGTTTTTATTTTACACATGAACCTAATACTTACCTAAATAAATACATCAATTTATCTAAACTTTAAATACTATTTACCAAGTCTGAGGAAACTGTCACCCATCATACATATCACAACAATTTGAATCACTAGTTATTACTTATTAAATTATAATAAATTAAAACAGAAATAAGTCTTTATAAAATAGGCGTCAAAACTCACCTCCGCAAAGTTTAGTCGCAAAATTTTCTAATTTGAATGATATTATTTTGACGGCCTATGCTATGCGGATTGCGGATGATTAATATTATGAATTTCTGCGTCAATTTTTTTCTACTTAGCTCTTATTGTTCTAGTCTCTCTCTTCTCTTATTATTTATAATAGAGAAGTAAGTAATTATTTTTTTCTCCTTTACGACCTCCTTTCAATAGAAATCTCACAACCAGCTGCAGGCTTCAGCAACAGGTCGTTCTTGAGTTCAAGTTTAGAAATATCGGAGAATACCCGATATTGGCGCATTAACCGCGACAGGAACATCTTCATTGTCAACATACCCTGGGCTTTGCCTGTAAAATAATTAGCATAGATAAGGCGGAGGTTCTACTTGCGGGTAGTTCAGTCGCAAAATTTTGAAATGAAATTTGAAAAATTGGAAAAAAAATGGAAAATAAAATGACAATTAGCGCGAAAAAATTCTGATATCATATTAAACAATTGAATATTCTGTGACTAACTAAGTATCTGTGGGTTAATCTCTTTGACTATTTACTGGATGCAGTTAGCAACTATTTTATGATGATAATTTAAAGCACCTACTTGTGATAGGGCCATAATAAAAATTTAAAAATATCCCTTTTTATGGTATTCAATTTGGTATTAAAAAAATATCCGACGTGAAAATTTCCGTTCAAAACACAGTAGCACAAAAACTTAATTACTCAATCACTTTACTAGAGGTATTATTTTACTAATTCAATATTTTATATTCTGTATTTATACTCGTATTTGACACGACTGACCTTCGGTGTGTCAAGATTTTCTGTCTTGAAAAATTGCGCTGGTTGGATATGGTTTGTCGCCTAAATTACAAATTTACGTATGCAAAAATGAAAATGTTTTTTTTTTTTTAACGTCGGTCGGGGATTGAACCCGAGACCTGTAGAGTAGCGTGTCCCTCTCTGAGAGTTGAATCCTATTTCTATTTTAACTTTTTTTATTTCATTTGAAAATAACATACCTACCATTGTGAGTACAAATAAACCATAGTAAATTATGCAATGTGTGTGTTCATCTGCGTTTTTATTACTAATTGTCAAAAACGGGCAAGTACGTACCAAGACAGCCTCTTTTGCCGATGCTAAAAGCAGCATAAGAGCGCAAAGCCGCAGGAGATGGTGAGTTTGGAGCTACCCAGCGCTCGGGTCTGAACTCTGCCGCGTCTGGTCCCCACAGCGACGGGTCCCGGTGTATGCTGTACGCGAACACGAACACGTTACTACCAGCCGCCAGAGTGTAGTTTTCTGCAACAAGAGATTTAAAATCTGCCCTTATAGAATAGAATAGAATAGAATAAACGTTTATTTGGTTCTACAGTCATACAAACATAATTATTGTTAAACAATACAAAACTTACTACTATATTATAGACTATACATACATTGGGGACGCAGCCCCGACGCAAAAGTATGTTTGTATGCTGTAGCAGCGCAAAAAGGCTATATCTCAGCGTCTTATTTGCCAAGAAGCAAAATCGCTGATTTTCAGCTATAACCTAGGAGAAGACGCAGCAGGTTCGGTGACTAGCCAACAAACAGTTGATATTGAGTGTAATAATAATAAAGTAACACATGCAAATACAAACTAAATTCAATCATGCAAAACAACTTATCTAAAACGTAGACTATAAATTAATAAAATAAATACCATATAAAATATATACAGAATAAATTGCAGTCAATATTTTAAATATATAAATAAACTTAATGATGGATAAACTGATATATTATGTATTTTTGCTTTCGCTACCTACACAAAGCGCTTAGGAATTCCTAGCCTTTGAGTTTCTAAGAGTGACTTTTTAACCTTTTCCTTAAAACAACATTTAGATTATACATACATACACAGTTTACGCCTATATTTCTTGCAGGGTAGGCAAAGCCTAAATGGCCTCATTTTATGCCACGTCTGACAAACATTTGGAACAATTTTAAAGTTACAGGTTGTAAGCCCATCGTCTAAAATTGTAATAAACATACAACCTTCGAAACCCTTCTTCTTTTCGTGTGTGTTTCATCAATTTGTATAAAACGTGTACCAACATGGCCAAATATTTTACAAGGCAAAATTACCCATAAAACTGAACATATTACCCCAAGGAATATGGTTGTTATTTTTTATATAGTGATTTATTTGTATTGGCATTTGTTTAATTTGTTCAAATGAATAATGAAACAGTATTTTACTGTGAAAGAAAAGACTAAATAAAATTGACTTCCCATACAACATGTACCAGCCGACCAAGTCAGTTTATATGGGAGATCCGATATCTTTTTCAATATTTTGACCTATGATCCACAGGGAAAGTTGTTTAGTTTCATTGGTAATTTCACAGAGTAATTTTCCCAAAAATCAAAGATTTGATGAGAGGGATGACCTTTATGGAGCCAGAAGAGGCCGTGCTAGCTTTCAACGAGCACGTAAAAAACATGCCATCAGATCAATGATTCTTGTGTTTTCAAAAGTGGTTCAACTGATGAAAAAGTGTTAAAAATGTGATGGATAAAATTTTTAAAGTACCAAAATATAACATTTAACAAATATACTGTTTTATTTATGAAATATGCAAAAAATTATGTGTGCTCCACGTAGTCGTCAGATCATGTTGGTGTTAGTTTAGTGGAAGAATGTTTTGTTCGGGAATCTAATTTGTGCAGACTTATTAGTTCATAGAGGCAACAAACACACGCAAAAATACTTGCTTTTACAAATAGAATGGTGAAGTGGTAATCACTTACTTAGTTGAGTATCTTTTGCAACGTATCTCATGATTGCCGGAAGAATGGGAAATAATCGCATAGTTTCCATTAATACTGCCTCTGTATAAACTAGTTTTGTAAGGTCCTGTTTACTTGTATCCCTGGCGGTGTCATTGAACACTTCTTTTAATCTGAAAGGAATTGAATATCTGATGACATGAGATAAACCAATAGAAAAAAGTAGTTAAAAATATTATTTACTGATAATTTTTAGGGTAGGGGTTGTATAGAGACACTTGTATTACAAGAAATATAATCGATTAACTTGTGAGGAAATCTTTATTATTAAACCAGAAATTAGAGACATTGTCGTATTGAAATCAATAAGAACCATATAACGTTCTTGTATTGAATTCAGCTATATTTCGTTATTGTAGGTACGGAATCCAATAGTATTTCGTTCTCGTATAATTTTTTTTTTTTACAGAAAATGGTATAATTTGATATGACAGATATCATCAAAAACGCTTTTATCTCAAAAACTATGTATGCTAGACTATCAGTTTCATTGAGAAAGTAGGAAGCCTTGAACAGATCTCCATTTAATATGAACGATGACAATCTAAAAACTTTTTTTTGTAGTAAACTTTGCATGCTAGTTTATTCATTTCGTTGCCTTGACAAAATCTAAAATTAAGAAGACAACTGTCAAACTTAAAACGCTTATCTTGGAAATTGTTTATGCTAGACTACAATGTTATTATTAAAAAATGCGACACGAGTAATTAGACAGTTTATATTATTTTTCCATATGTTTTGATGTTGATAATTAAACCATTTTTTATAATAGCAAGCTTAGTTTCGGACGAGATTTACATTTAAGTTGATAGCTGTCAGATTTAAAACTGACGTTAAGAAGCTGTTTATGTCACCAGTTATTATAAGACTATTATTTTGCTACTTTGACATTTTGTATCGATAATTAATTACACCTTTGACAGTTTGTGATTTCTTCTTTCACCTTTTATATTTTGCATACTTTACATTATGCAAATTTGGTATTTTGCGACTGTATCAATAAAACTAATAAATAGAATACAGTAGGCACAGTAGCAACCCTAGCTACGTAACAAAAAAGGCTCGAGTAAACCTTCTGTTGACCTCTCTATTTTGTGCAACTACCTAGTTCAATGCATGTTTTGATACTAGCACAGATTAAAGGTAGAGAAAAAATGTATCTTACTCTTCGTAGAGTTTTTCTTGTTTGTCCTGATTTGATCCTAACAGCATTAAAGCGTAAGTTAGCATGGTGGCCGTGGTGTCCGACCCTGCCAACACCATGGTGTCAACCTCTTCTCTAATCTCTTCGTGAGTGAAAGCATCCTCAGGTGGCATCTCCAAAAGCAAGTCCACAAATGACTTGAATGGCACAGTTTTCTTCGAATTATTGTTAAGGTCTTGACGTTTTGTATCTATTACCTGAAAATTTGTAGAAAAATTCTCATAAAAACGTACTATATTAATGTAAAAATCATATACAACTAAAACAAAGATCATCAGGTCCTTACCGCATTAGATATTCTATGTACTATTTCTAAGTTCTCATCTTCTAATTTCTTGAGTGAGGTAAGACTATATAAAAAGTCATTGTACATCAGAATATTCTGAAAACGAGTTGCTATAATACTTAACATGATTCTACTGGCTTCTTTGTGATCTTTATCAAAGATTTTCTTCATTTCATCAGGATCTAATCCCATTGTTGTTTCTAAAAATGTATAATGCAGGAGTAAAAATTCGTTCACAAAAATTAAATGAAATAAAATATAGTTTAAATACGTACGGTACATTGTCTCGATTAATAGATCCTCTAAAACAGGCACAAAATCAAATGGACCTTTATCAACGTACGCATCAAAGGTTTCAATCAAACGACTAGACTGTTTGTTGTAAACACATATGAAGCCGTCTAAAACTTGCTGATTTACGGCTCGGCTGATCACTTTGCGATGACGTTTCCAAACATTTACTGAAAAATAAATAATATCATAAAATAACTTTGTAAAAATAGGTACATGTTTCACAGCCAGTGTTGAAATCACGCACAAAATGTTAGGATCAGTTTCAAAAAACCCTAATTTCAAAAATATTTGTTATAAAATTTCATAAATTTTGACTCAGTTACTACCTATATATACTTACAATTTGAAGTCACAGTAGCTAACCCATCTCCAGCCCATCTTTTTGTAAAGTTGTATACCCAATTCTTTTCTAAGCAATTGTTTAAGACCGTGACCGCGTCATCTGGATCTGTTATGCCTAAAAATTTGAATTATAATTTTATTTAATTTATTTAATATTTTAAAGTAAAGTTGTAAAAATAGTTTTATTTTTTTTTTACAGGAAAAAAGTAAGTAAAACAATTTAATTTTAAAATGAAACTGCGGGTAACAAAATAATTATGATTCGCTTATTCATGCAAGTATGTCTGTTGAACAAATGTTTTTGATTTTGACTGATTCACAGTCAATGGCTGTTTGGGCCTTAGCAATTAAATCAAAGATTCAAAATAAATCCACTCATATAAAAAGTGAGACTAATCCTTTCAAGAACTGATATAGCTATTTTTATTTTTTACCAATACTGGAACCCTTAATAAGCGCAACCAAAAATAATTATAAAGATAAATAACTAGAATAGTATCTTACCGTAACAAAGATATGGACCAACGTATCCATACATAATTCCTCCTTGAGCAATACAGTGATTTCCCAGTTCATGGATGAGTTTTAACAAAACTGAAACAAAAATATTATTGCAAAAACAATTTTTAACTTACCATCTCCTTTAAGCCTAGTCTGGGTTGCTAACGTTTTTATTATTTAGTTATAGAATCTAGATGTGTTTCCATACTAATCAATTTCCATTCCAACAACTATTTAGTACCAAAATTTTTTTATTTTATTTACGCAACATAACTTAATATCAGAATGAAGTAGTAAAATGAACAATTGCAGCCTTATCGCTTTAAGCGATCTTTTCTTTACCCAGACATTGAAGTGTTTCCTAATTCTAACTCTACGTGTTTCTGTTGTAATCATTCACAAATTCAAAAGTTTTTGCGACTACGGTACGTGACTGAATAAGTTAGCCCTGGTCTAAAAATTAAGATTGGCTTGGTTACGAATGAGATGAAAAGCTTACTTAATATATTCCATATTTTTTAAATAAAATAAATAAAAAGCAAACTCAGATTATAGTAAGGTTTATTAGTTGAAATTTACTCATAATATTTTATTTTTGATCTCATTTTATGAGCCCAGTTAAAAGTATTTTTTCAATTAATATAATTCAATTTAACTTTTTTGTTATCTCAAGTTTGTCCATTAGAATAAAATGTAAATAATTTTCATTGCATGTCTTCTTTTCGTTGGGAATTCGCGTCATGATGAATCCTAGTTGATTGAGAGGACTTTCTTTGGTTGGCTGAAAATAAAGAAAGGAACAAATGCCAGAAAATACCAAGCCAATCGTAAATGAATCTTTTGTATACAGTCACAGACCATACTAATGCTAAAACTTATAACTATTTATTGTATTTGACAGGCTGCACCCATCAGTTTTCCCAAGCGACATTGATCCAATCAGCGCATACTTTATTGGATCCAAACACGGGTCCAAATTATAACCCTGGTGAGGTCTACATTTAGGGAACGCTATTCAGAGACTAAAATTTAAATGAACAGAGCCGTTGAAATGGTCACCTACCAAACATAGGCGCAAGTTAAAGCGGTATTTTATAATATATCATTATAAAATACCGCTTTAACTTGCGCCTAATCACAATTTCTAAAACAATAGTAATCTAATATTTTCACTTACATTTCGTATCCTTTCCAAGTAACAAATGCGCAGATCCAATGATTGGCCACTTATTTTGATATTCAGGTGGCATTTTCAAATTCAACCGTTTAGTTTTGACCATAGTCCAAACTAAAAACAGGACTACAAAAATACTAACGTAGATGATCATTACGAAGTGTAATTGCGAATTGACTAAGATCATTGTATTGTTTTAGAGCTTATAATATATTAGTAGGCACCAGCATCATAGATAAAGGTTAGTGTACAATTATCAGTTTAGTTGTTAGATTATCAAGGTATGGTAAAGTAATAACTACATAAATTCCACAGTATAGCTTTTAAAGTGCTTTTAAATTTTACTATGAGGAATGATTATCGTATATGATTATAAAAATTTTCGGTGATTTGAGCTGAAAACCAATACTTCAACAATTTTTTGCAGATACACACTTCATTCACCTAGAATAGATACGGATTTTCTAAGCTTTTTTGGACATAATTATGTGTATGTGTATAGTAATACATCTTTGATTAATGCCAGCTGATGTTACCCAGTGTAACAATACCTTTACAAAATTTACAATATCTTTCCGGATTTTCATTGACGCAGGATATTTTCATAAACAATAATAAATCGATGTACGACCTACGTAAACAAATAAGTAATACTTGTTTGCTAAAAATAGCTAACTTTTCAAATAATTATTTACATCATAGAAATCATAATAGGTATACAACGAGATTATTAACATAGTAGATGCAATAAAGTAACTCTTACAAGATTGCACTGCAAGTACATATACACACCTTTTTCGTGTAAGTAACACAAAATTATAATTTCTACTTGTGGACCCACAGTTTTATCAAATACGTATAAAACAAAAGTGACCTTCCAGAGATTCACATCCCTTTTCCTTGGCTAACCTAAAGAAGTATCTTGTCAGTATCAAACCCATTATCTTACACCTCTAACTACCTCCGATTAACAATTTATGCCGTCTTTATGACACCGAGTCATCCAACGACCTGAATTTATGCCGTGTGATGCCAGCTTAGAATAGCAATACCCCATTTCTTTCCCCTGGGAGTCGTAAGAGGCAATCTAGGGGCTCGAGGGCGTGTATTGCAATTCTAGGCGATGGGCTGACAACCTGTCACTATGGCGATACGCAATTTTCCGAGTGACCCTCAAATATTTGTCAGACGTGGCGTAAATGTCCCTTTTTGCGACCGTTTGCGTCCTGCCTACCCCGCAAAGGATTATAGGTGTAATATGTGTGTATGTGTGTGATTAACAATTTTTCTATGGTATATCTGGTTTCATTATATTTGACATAAACTGATAATAATAATTATGTAACGATAATTTTCCGCGACACAGGGCGAGTTTGACGCATTAGACCTTGGTATGTTGAAGAGGATATTTTCATTGTTCTCGAAAAATACGTTATGTAACCTCTTATTTAACGTAGATAACTTATTACCAGGGCCCGGATTATCTTATTATTACCCTTGTAATGCCAAAAACACTCAACTGTCATTTTATTGCCACCGTGATTTTCATGAAGACTTTTTACTAATTTCAAAGGTAAATTCACTTTGGTCTTTGGTGCAGTCTTTACAAACAACCAGTACCTACAGGTTGATTAATCCCTTCAGTGGGTAGATAGTGGTGCTGCTGATGTACATACCCAAAAAAAACAATAAAATATCGTTTCTAAACAAAAAGTTCCGTTACTCTTGGTTGTTGTAAGTGGGTTAAATAAAAAACAGTAGATTTATAAAAAGCATATATTATTATATTAAGAATATTGAATGATCCACAAGTAAGTATTTTCTTGTTATTGAGATACATAATTTTAAAACGTACGAATTATTTGTTTATTTACTTTCATTCTTAAATTATGATCCTAGCTTTGTATTTTCCTAAAGAAAATTTGCTTTGACTTAGGTACCTACCATAATATTAGGCACTTTCACGACTCCATTCTTGGATATTCTCAACTCCAAGCGAAGAGAAGTTGGGTGAAGTATTGTGCTCTTGGGATAAAATAACTTTTCTGTATTTAGAATTTTAGACGCATCTTTTATTTTGTTTTCTAGTTTGCTCTTATTGTTCTGAATATTTTCATAACCAAGTGTTGAAGCTGCCCATTTATATGAAAATACGAAAAACAGTCACATTTTGTCTGTTACAAAATAAAATGAAAGAAGAAATGTTGGAAACTAAGGCTTTTCTTGAAAGATCGTCATCCTTTATTAGCGTTTCACTAGAGAGAAAATATTTTTTTACGATCTTGCGAAGATAAATGTTGCAGTAAATAGGTATCTACCTGTCTTTTATTTCCACTAAGTACCTGCCTTCATGTGGAATACCTACCAGTAGAGTATAGAGTTCCTAAAACAATAAAGACCAAAATTATCCGTCTGTATAGCGTGGCTCCGGAAAAAAAAAATGTGCCTACCTAATTAACCCAGGGAGCGTAAGAACACAACAGTTGAAAAATATGGCTCATTATGGACTGTTTAGTCAAGCTAATTTAGTAGAAGCCTACGGAGTCACTAGGGAAATCAAAGGTTTTTGCATTTGTGCCAAGTTGTTGGTTGTCTTATTTATTCTGTTAAAAGTTTACCAATTAAGTACTGATTATTATTATTTTTGAACAATATATTACAAAAAACTTCAAACAATGTCTAAGTCGTTTAACAATGTTAAGTCGTATGGAAAAAAATAATCAACAGCTTAACACGCGTCTGCCTTTATGTCATGACACGGTTAATGTTTAATGTTCAACTTGTAACATTTTGAACACCACACATATTAAACCAGACTGTGAACTCGTGTAAACAAACAATAATAAAATACACTATTCATTCGTTTATGAAATTACACCAGTAAAGAGCCCAGCAAAATTATATGAGATAAGAACGAAAATGTCTATAAAGTAAAAAATATTCAACATGATGACTACCACATACAATTTTAAGGTCTGAAGTATCTATATTATAAGTTAAACTTTATTAACGCAAATGACTTAAGTAGGTGTATTCTAAAAGATAGCAGGTATTTATTAGGATTGTTTTGTTTCCATCATAACCACGGCAAATCAAATGCCGCAACAACCACCTCGGAAATTGCCCTGAGACATCTCATTTTCTACGTGGAAGGATAAGGCTGGTTACTTGGAACTTCCTCATTCAAATTACAAATATTAGCACTTGTTTATATTCCCTACTCACTTACCATAATGTAAGTAATATTATTAATTATTCATAAGTTGAGATAATGGTTATGACAATATTTAGAACGTAAATTTAAAAAAAATACTTTTATACTATGATTTATTTTGCACCATTTTCATAAATGAAAATCTCTTATTTTCATTTTTATTTGTAAATGTATTTTTGTTTAAATGTTATCAACTAAATAGTGCTCGTAACTTTGTTCCTGCAAATATGTACCAGTTATCAAGTTTGTGAACTACCTACTCCTACAAGTTTTTTTTTAGCAATAAGGACACCAGATGTTTTTGTTATTTTTGCAAATTAGGATAATCAGGAGTTTAGGTGCCCAGATCTAATTGGATTATAGGGTTCCGTACACAGAAAGAAAAAAAAACTGAACATTTATAGGATCGATTTAGGTTATTTATTGACCCGAAAAAAATTGCTCTATCATAAGTAGAACGGGTAAAGAATACCTACCTTGCAATTTGTAAGTAAATACTCAGGCGCCTGATAATTTTTATTAACTCTGCTGTCGCTATTTCTGCCTCGTTCTATAAAACAGACTATTGCTATCCTAGAACCTATTAGTACTTTAAAATTTTGTTTTATATTAAGAATATTGAATGATATTTATAAAAAACGTACCTATATATTAAGAATATTGAATGTAGCTTTCTTGTCGCTATTTGGGCTTCGTTCTATATAAAACAGACCATTGCTATCCTAGTACCTGTTAGTACTTTAAAAATGTGTGCCTGTGCCTTACGCGAGCCCGATAGCTTTTTTAGCGTAGTCTTATTCTGCCGGTGGCATTCAATTTAGACCACATGAGACTTCTTTACCAACCGAAATACTAAATAAATTAGCTCTTTTTTACCCAGTCCTGTCCATGTTTACTTAGTGAGTACGTACGTTACTTGAGTACTTACGTTTATTTTTGTGATAACTTCTATCTACTTACTTAGGTATATAAAAATTGAAAGTATATAATTCATAGGCACCCAAATGTCACGCGGCACGCGCGAGTCTTTCGTCTGTGACTTATGAATTGCTTCTTTTATTAGTAATTAATATCTTATATTAGAATTATTACAGTACTTCCTACAAAAAAAGAACTTCCAAACAATATTTTACGGTTTAGATAATAAGCAAAATTTCATGATAAATAAACATGATAGCAATCGCCTCTTTCAAAAACTACACTATTTCACACAACTGTAAGCAAAATGCATAACTAAAGTAAAAAAAAAATTACGCTGTTATTTCCCTCAGGTAAACTTTTCTTTAAATCAAAATTTTTAGCTCTTAAATTCATTTCATGTAAGGCGTATTTCTAACGAACCGTGATGCATGCGTTTTTCATTTAAGGAAGTTACGATGTTCGATTTTATTCCCATTCCAATACAGCTACGGTGTGTTTACGGTGCAAACACACCGAGGCTTGACAGACGCATCCGTAAACGCACCGTAGCCGTTTTTGTAAAGGCATAAGATCAGAATTACGTTACCTACTTTATGCGTTTCGCTTTCAGCTGTGTGAACAAGTATAGTTTTTGGCAAATCCGATTGCTGGTTTTGTTTATTTATCATAGAGCTTTGCTTATTTTCTATAACTATCAATATTGTTACCTACTTTACTTTTGCAACAACAAAACTCAAAAACCTTAATCTACGTAGCTATTGGACTGGAGAGTGCAATAAAATCCGATGCACGGCTGAAACTTTTAAGTCCCGCGGACGAAAAAAACACTAAAAGCCACTCTAGCTGAATTTTGTACCTGAAACGACTGATAATTCTATTTTGACGTTATCCTAGTGTGTGTATGTGTGTTGCATTGGATTCATGAAATAAAATATGAATATGACTTCAAGTTTATTTTATATTATAACAGTTACTGAATATTCTGTTGCCTACTACTAGCTGCTTTCCTATTTGTATTAACAAATTGTTTTCTAATAAATTATGCCAGTTTTACGCTGAATTTACGGTTAAAAAAAGAGTTGGTAAGTAGGTTCTGATTTTGTTTTCAAATATATTTCTTTTGGAGAATTTGTTAGCATTAATATGTAATAACTTTAAAACAATAACGAGAAAAATATAAATATATTTATTTATATTTAGTGCTGTTAATAATAACAAGTACCTAAACACACTTCTACCATTCAGTTAAATCAATAAAAGAGAAAGTAGAATTCTCATCGATCGCGGTGGATGCCTATTTGATATGGTCACGATATTATCAAAACCGATATTTTATATTTGAAAATTACTAGCTTTTGTACGCGGTAATGAACATCACCATTTTGGGTTGAAAAGGTCAAATGGCTCTCCAGAGCTTGGAGGCTTTATGGTAGGAAGTGGCTCGTTCTGCGTATCGCAATCGATCGGATCTAACACAAAAGTTTCTGGAGTCTCTTATCGCAGTCACAGTATAAAAAAGTAAAAATTGTTTCGACAAAAACAATTGAAACCTAGTCTACGTTACCAATAATATTAATAAGCCGTTTGCTTCGGCCCCATTCATGCCTCAAAGGACTGGGTACTTGTGGGCCTTAGATTCGAAAAAGTACAACATAGTAAAGAAAAATATTTCACTAGAAACCTGACTCAGATGGTTGACTTCACCGAAAAAAACTCGTGTTTAATAAAATTAAGAGGATATAACACGTTAACAACTGTTATAAAAAAGAAGTTGAAAGAGCGACCAAGTCTCAACATAATATTACCTTGTCTTGGTGCATTAATACGTGTACGTACGTATATAAGGGGCGATATACCGCAAAGTTTTCAAGCTAGCGTAAAAAAATATTTCCATGAACACTTACAACACGACTCACTGCTGATTTTTTTCAAACATGTAGGTACAGTGTCATTGGGTTAAGTGGGGCGGATAAAATATAACTTTACATAAAATGTAGGTGAAGCCCTTGAGACGTTATTGAGGCTTTTTCGCAAAAGAAAATATGCCAAAAATATCATTCGATAGGTAGGTATACCTACATGCACCTACTGAGTATTTCAAAAGTAAAATTAGTAGCAGATACTACAAGTTATAATTTTATTAACACAATTTATATAAACAGTTTTCCGTCCTTTCTAAGCCTTTTCTTTCAACCGTTATACACTACCTGTCAAAAATATAATACGTACTACTACCTGCATAACTTTATTTTTAACACCTATTTTTCATTTCAAAACAAATAATTATTATAACTTTATATTTTTATCTTCCTTAACATCGGTTCTCAAGTCTCATTTTTCAATTCTTCGTCGTTAAATAAGTCCTTGACTTCAAATCCAGATATTATTTTCCTGTTTTTAAAGTCTAAGGAAACTTGTTCGAGCAAATTCCAACTACACTCTCTACCTGGCCAGTATCATTTTGCCAGTGAACTCTACAAGGCAACGTTTCAATATGTTTGACATTATAAACATGTTATTTATTATTCTTGTGTGTTTAATGGAATGCGGTTATGTTCATGGTTCACCTTGTTTAGGTGAGTCTTCTCTTCTACTTCATTTAACTTGTGACTGTCGTTGGTTTTCCATAATCTTTCTCAATACATAACACATCATACAGATTATCTGGGCAATCCCCTACAATTTTAAATATCATTATTACACTATGCAATCATGTAACTTATAAATTCTTTGGAATAAAAGCGTGGATATGGTAAAATAAATTTGACGTAAAAATATGTAAAACACAAATCTTTTTTTAATAATGCTTACCTAAATAATAACTTACCACAATAGCAAATGGCATAAAATGCAGTTGTACCGTTATAAAGAAAATTTAAATAAGGACAGTAAATAACTTTACTGTCAGCCATGGAAGTGGCCGCCATTTCACGTAAATTTAAATAAACGTTAGACGATTCAATCAATTTCAAGTTAAAAATTAAATTGAAATCTGCTGACTCGATGCAAAGGAAGTTGATTACGATATTAAACAATTTACTTTTACAATTAAGGTCGAACTCTTTTATTTTACGTGTTTGTCTAAATTTGCAGGTTTTACCGAACTCTACGTTAAGAATGGGCAAATAATGCAAGTAAGGCGTGACAAATACAACCCTAAATATTTGGAGATTGACACTTGCAAAAATACCACAAGAAAAGTGATGGAATTTGACCCAGAGCGTGTCCTTCAGAACATCTCGATGTTTTGGCTCGTCGCTGTCCCTTGGCCCTTTGAGCATGAAACTCCTTATTTGGAGAGAGTTCAGATGAATGGTACAGACTGACTGTGTAATACATTAGAATAATTTATTTTTAAACCTTAATGCACATAGTACATAAGGCGACGCGACATTCTCTACCAGCCAACCAGAGAGAGGGTAAACAGAACAAAAAAAAGGACAATTGTGCACTCGGGTGTAAAATCATAATAATATAAGAATAGTTGTTTTATTAATCAAAACGTAAGTATAGTACAGAAGATTTATTTCCTTATTTCCAGACTTGACTTCTTTCGGAACCTGGGGTAACTGTTCAAAATTGAATTACATGTATGTTAAACAAGGAAGCGCCTACGCAAACTCCAATGACCTCACAAAGGTGCCGCCCGACTGGCTTACCAACTGCACCAACTTGCGAACTGTTGACTTGCGGAACCTCACCATGTCAGAGATACGAGCAGTGGTTGACAGCGCTCCGGCCTTGGAGAAGTTGACATTGTATCATATCAAAGATATCGTTACGATTTCAGAAAATCCGCTTTTTATACAAAGCAGGTCAGATACCATCTACCATAAAAAATATAACGTTAACATATTTATTTTTAAAACAACACTTACATTTTTATTATTTTTTATTTATCTCACTTTTAGACCTCCTATTCATTTGAAAGTCCTGGAAATGAATGATTTCTCAAAGTATGCTAGCCTTGCTGGACACAACACTACATGGGCTGATGTTTCTGCGACTTTGGTTTGGCAGTTAGCGTTCCTGCCGCACCTTGAATCACTAAATATTCTAGATCAAATGTTTGATATGTGCACGAAAACAAATTCTTCAGGTAAAGAATAATAATTAAAGAAAATGGTGAAAATCTATTGTTGTTACTGAGTAAGATTCTAGATGAATTATAACAGAGTTATTTTGATTTTTCAGTAAGCCTACCATCGCTAAAAGTACTCTCGTTGCGAAGAACAAATACAACGCGATTGTGCTTGAAAAAAATACATTCGATCAACATTAAAAAAATCGAATTATGGGCTTCGCCACTATTTGATGTGCAGGTATTACTGTACCACAAATATGGGTTTCAGAAATTTAAATATCTTAGCTACTCGAAGAACATTTATAACCGTGTATGTAACTAATTTAATCCTAATTTTTTCAGTTCAGCGACTTTCTTTCTACCACACTTCAAAATGTTGAACTACATTTCTATAATTTTGGGCAAATAGTAAATTTTGAATTCACACGAGACGATTATTTGACTCTTAGTAGTACAGAGGTAATAGACGCCATATTTTAGATATAGCTATTATATTTACCAATTTTATTTTGCCTCTCAATGAAAGATATTTTGGAGAACATCATAAAATAAATTGAGTCTATTTAGTTAATTATTTAGTTATTTAACGCTACATAATAAAATAACAAACAATTACTTTAGTTCATTTGACCTTAATTTTAATTTAACACCGACATCAGTATTTTTATAATACTTTCTCATGTTTTACAAATCATTTTTTTTTATCCTCTCAGGATTCATTAAAACGCAGCATAACAATGCTTGGCATAAGAAAATCAATAGATTGCGACTGCAATTCAGACAGTTGGTGGTTTGCAAGAGCGCTTGAGGCGAAGTTGGTGACCGCAGATGGTATAACTTGCAAAGATGATAGTTTACCAACAGAGCTTGCGTGCGAGTGGCTACCTTGTGACAGGTTGGACTTAAATTTCCAAATATTTGATATAATCATTTTTGTTATTTTGCCTTCATTGTACTATGGTCTATTTAGCACTCATGGTGTTATATTATTATGTTCATGAATGAAAATAAGAAAAAAAAACAATGCCGCCGTCGCTTATTTTTGCAATTTTTCATTTTAATTTATTTAATGGTGAATTTAAAATAGATTTCTTATCTATGAATAACCAGAACTATTATGATGATACCTAATATCTTTCTTTGAGTGTTCCAGGATAAGTTGTGACAGCGCCTGTGTTTGCTGTCGTGAGGAAAACAATGGACTCAGTGGGGACTGTCGGGGTGCAAGCTTGGCCGGTTTTCCAACTGAACTGCTTCACTTGCCAAACCTGACGCGTATAATTGCCCCCAATAATAATATCTCAACGTTACCAGAATATTTTCCGGACAGTTTACTGGTTAGTTTAAAAAAAGCATACCAAAAGCTTAAGGCGGCGCCGACCATCCAGTGGCGCCCTCACCTGGTTTTTAATCATTTCATAAAACCTAGATCAATCATTCAAAATCTAAGACGGACAAATTTGTTGTTCTATACGATAAGTTTATTTTAAGGTACAACCATAAGCTTTACATTGTTATGCGTCTTTGAAATCACTAATGTTATGCGTCTTTGAAATCACTAATGTTATGCGTCTTTGAAATCACTAAAACGGAAAACGGTGGCCACCATTTTCCGTTTTAGTGATTTAAAATTTAACACACAATAAAAAGCTCATTGTTGTTTTGCGGCATAAATTAATCGTATAGAATAACAATTTGTCCGTTTTAGATTTTTGAAATTCGTTACAGATTTAGAGCAATTTGGTAAAAGCATAGGAGGGCGCCACTGGACGGTCTGATTTCGCTCGGCGCAGGCTTAAGCTACTCTTATTTAACATGAATACAATAATGTAAAAAATATATGTTTTTAAGGAAACTGACTTATCGGGAAACAATATCTGGCATGCGGGCGCAGAGCACGTTAATGCGCTGTTCAGCCAGCCGGAGCGGCGTGTGCGCATCGCCCGCAACGACATTATCTGCTCTTGTGATAACAAGCTACTAATAAACCATTTGCAAGCGCATAGTCGTCAGGTAATGTAATACGATATTCGAAATTCAAATCAGAATTCGATTGTGACGAAATTTCAATTTGATGAAATATGACAACTTCTTTATTGTCATATTTGAATACAATTAAAAAATACGCTACTGAGTTATCCATACTAAGCTATTAGGTTACCATGACGTATTATTTGCATAATTTGTCTTCCGTAAATCGCTTACAGATAGAAGACTTCGAAAATATCACATGCACAGACACAAATACGAAAATCAGAGATGTTAACACATCAAAACTTTGTGAAGCCCAAGAACGTGATGCAGCGCTACTCAAACAACGAGAGGCAATACTTGCCGTTGTAATTGGGACTTCGTTCTCAGCAGCTTTTGTTGTAGTACTGCTAGTCTTATTATTCTACTGGCGCCGTCGGGTAAAGATCTTCCTCTACTCTCGCGGCTGGTGCCTATGCTGTATAACAGATGATGATGCCGATGCAGACAGACGTTACGATATTTTCCTATCGTTCTGCCACGATGATACAAAACTAGTTGTTGATGAAATTCTACCAATTTTAGACCGTGACTATTCAGTATGCGTGCACCTTAGAGACTGGTACCCTGGTGACTTGATCCCAGCACAGATAACACGGTCTGTTGAACAGTCACGCAGAACCATTGTTATTATGTCCCGTAGTTTTGTTCGTTCTCTTTGGGGAAGTTTAGAATTTCAGACTGCACATGTGAGTGGCCTAGTAGACGGTCGTCCAAGAGTAATAATGGTAATCGTAGATGATGTTCTGGAGAAGGAAGAGATGCCGACGGAAATGCGGTCGTACGTAAAGCTCAATACGTATGTACGATGGGACGACCCTTGGTTCTGGGAGAAATTGCGGTATGCACTCCCTCATCGTCCAGTAATTTTGCCCAGAAACCTAGCTGGTACTGATGCGGAACAAAATTCTGATAGTTCTCATGAGCAACATGCTGAGATAACGAGACTGTAAACCATCTGGTCATATTTGTAGAATAATAGATAAAACATAGACATCTATTAAAACTCATATCGGAGGCCAAGACTCACTTTAGGTCGTCGAGCAGGCGAAGTAAGTAAGTAAGTAATCTATTAAAACAAACGATGCATTTATTACGAAGCCAAAGCGTTAGAAGAGGTAGAATTCTGTTATGTATGAGTAAAAATAAACCACGAGTAAAACTGTATGATGATTTTACAACGTCTAATCGTAATAGGAAAATAGTTCAATAAAACATGTTTATTATATTAATTATTTTATTCCTTCTTCTTATTTTTATTTCTTTTTTACGAATTACTTATTTGCTACGAAATTTATATAATAATAATTGGCGACTCTCTTAACTAACAGATAACTGTAATATCTTGCAAAATTGCACCGCAGACAGAATTTGCTAAATATTGTATACTCAACAATTTGAAGTGTTTTAAAATTTAGACGACTGGAATATATTTTGTTGTTTCGATTTCTAATGAAAAGAATTTTTATATTATTATAAATAAGTATAGTAATAACTATTACGTTTCATGTACGCTAATGTTTTGAGCATTTGGCTTCGCCTACAAACTGTCTTACAGTTTGGCGATAATATATTATTAAAACATAAACAACTTAAAAATATATATAAATTTAAAAGCATATACCTTAATACCAAGTTTGATCACGATGGATGTGTTTGAAGGTGGGTGGGTACGCCCCACGTGTGCCCGCTAATTTGCGGTTCAAGATTTTCCTGTTACAAACCTGTATTACTCGTATTTGTAGAAATATTATGTCAGATCTCGAACAGTGGATTTCTATAAGCGCGGCAAAACGCTAGTGTGTTCAGAGTTTTAACATAATATTATTCATCAAAGTAGACGATATGATGACATTTGTGGCTGTGTTATTGATACTAGGGTATCCAGCTGCACGAGCATATGTCATTATTTGTAACGGTAAGTAATACAATAATCACTGTACTGTACACTATGGTACAGTGTACTTTTATTTATTCCACCGTCCGAGACTCTGCCACGGGGACATAAATTACCGTGGAAAACCTGGAAATCTCTTAACAGGTTGCGAACGCAGGTTGGCCGCTGTAGAGAAAACATGGCGAAGTGGGGCTTCATCGACAAAACGCAAGTGCTCTGCGACTGTGGAGCCCCATCGCAATCAATGGCGCACCTAACATCATGCCCTTTTTTGCCAGTTTCTTGCAGCAAAGACGATCTGAACTTGGCTACTGAGAATGCCATTGCGGTCGCCAAATACTGGCAGTCCAAAATATGACTATGATCCATTGACACGATGAAGAAGAAGTGTACTTTTAACAAAATTGAATACAATACTAGAAAAATATGTAGATTTATGAATTTGCCGGCTTAGAATAGCATCACCCCAATACAACCCGTAAGTGTCGTAAAAAGCGACTGAGGGATGAATTGATGCAAGTAGTGGAAGGAGCGATCCCTGTGAAAGCAATCTCTGGTACTGCGATCGCCGATCCGCTTGCCAAGCGTAGTGAGTATGGCAGGCAATAGGGTAGCTTTATTTGTAATGGTAGATGGGTACTTACACCTACAGGTCCTTATCTAAAGGGGTACAAAATGTCAAGTACACTTGCAATGCAAACCTTCAATGAATATGATTCCTGTCATCCACAACATGGGTTCATTTCGTAACCAGTAAGATAGAAAATTTTGAAATAGTTATGGTAAGCAGCAATACATTTTTGAATGTATGATCAACGCGTGTAATATTGTAATTTATACTTGCAATTTCGGCACTTGGTGGTACTCCATCAGTTTTTGCAACAACGGGTTCCACCAGCGAAAAATTTACCCTAAAGTGGGAAGTTATATTAGGAAATTGTACCTAAATTAGGTA
The DNA here is from genome assembly GCA_027580185.1 of Tuta absoluta. Lineage (NCBI taxonomy): Eukaryota > Metazoa > Arthropoda > Insecta > Lepidoptera > Gelechiidae > Tuta > Tuta absoluta. Next base: position 10,924,716 of record JAQAHW010000007.1, read on the forward strand.
AGTCAATTTCCTGAAATAAAATATTTTATAAATATACAAAATGTAATAAGTAATTACCAATTTCATATTTTATGTTTGACGTATAATAATATGTCAATATGATTATTTAAAATATATGAATACAGGAGATTTATTTAGTTCTAACTGCTCATTAAGTAGCATGTCACTTGATATAATTGATCTCCAGTGCCTCTAAATTATTAAGTTTACGCCCTTTGTCACATAGCTGCAATACTTTAAAATCTTTATTGACAGCTTTGACACAATTACATATTTGCAGTTTTTTTTTACAATAATTTAAATATGAACAGTTTATTATTTTGACATGCATATTTTTATCATTATAAATTTTATATTTTATTTAAATATATATTTGCAGTGAAAAACTATTTCATTTCATGTTTTTATTTGTATTAGTTTTAGTTACTTGTGAAGCTGAGTAAGAAACTTATTTTGTTTCCAGATAATGCCGAAGTGTACCTTTACAAGAATGAGCTAGTACAGATTAAACGTAAAAATGCTAGTGATATAGAAATAGAGGCTTGCTCTGCTAACGTTACCCAGCCAACAGAGCTGGATCCTGAGAGGCTATTGCAAGGCGTCTCCGTATTGACTCTACATAGTGTTACCTGGCTGTCGTTGCACGTCACATCTTTATTGGAGAAGGTCACTTTAAACCGTACGTATTGTAGTGTATATCGAATGCGAACGAAACTTCTCAATGTGTAGAAAAATTATTCAGGTGCTTCTTCTGAGCATAAATTATTGTTGCCCTGGACCAAAAATGCTCGTTTAAAAATGATAATTATATAGTGTTATATTTTCTAGATATCAAATACTTGTATCTAACTGGGATATTTACTCGTTTTACTTATACTATGAGAGACTTAAAAAATCCCTTCAAAGGTTCAAGGCATGCTATATGTATGATTGTAACTTGGAAGGATATTGTTGCTGTTTGGTAGAAGCTCCTCATCACCTCCATATGTCGTCAGTCGACTTGGCCTTTTCAGCTTCTCGAAAACAGGCATTTGCCCAGGCTTTAGCAGCTCGGTGGTGGATGGTACTCCGTCTTTCCTGAGAGCCTTCCCATTCTTATTAATGTCTGAGAGCCGTCCTGATTTCGTCATTTTTGTAAAGGAGATATTCATAAAATGGCAGGCGAAAGGAGCTATTTGGTATCTCGCTTCGGGTTGAAGTTTCAGCGCATGCGGTGCATTGGCGTATGTATATCGTACCGTAGAAGATATATTTTGTGACTGCACCGTTTAGCCATAGATATGCATGTTTTTTGTTATTTCCAGGAATGAAATCGATTGGACATTGGGGTGATTGCTCAAGATTAACACACATTACAGTGAGACAGGGTTATCCCCCCAATTATCAGCTGGCTAAAGTACCTCCAGACTGGCTGAGCAACTGCACAAGACTACGACGGTTGCACTTAGAAGACGTGAGCACAAATGAAATTGTAAATGTATTGAATGGCGCGCCCAAGTTGAAGCTTCTAGCTTTGTTTCATATTTCTGATATCTACAATATAACACGATATCCTATTCTTTCCAGGTACATGAGGGGATACATTTTGAAATCAATAGCTAATCAAAAATATATAAATTATACTTATGTATTTACTTGTTGCTAACCGAACAAATGTTATATTGTTGCAGCACCAAAAACCCAGAAATAAGTTTTTTTTCTACTTCTATTATTTCCTACGATACAGAGTCACCTAGCAAACATAATGTAACTTGGGCAGAAATATCAGCCAGTTTGATGTGGCAGTTATCTTTAATGCCACTTCTTGAAGGCATATATATTTATGGAAGTAATAATAATTTTGAAATGTGTGCAGCAGGGAACCCGAAACCAGGTAAGCCTTGACCATATTTTCTCACATGATACTTATATTTTATTTTAATTCATACAGAATAATCAAAACATAATAAAGTCGGGTTCCGGGCTATTTGTACAAACTTCAATGTTTTCTGTGTCGTTTGAGCTGAGTTTGGTTTGGAATCGCATTTTTAGTGCCCAATTTGCACTGCAATGTATGAACCGACACAAATTTGACATATTTAAGAACTGTGTACTTAAGCTTACTATTTAATTCGAGACTGTCGCTTTAAACGTATTTCCTTGAGCTACAATTTACAAGCAGTGCACGTTAAGTAATTAGCCTAACTTCATAAAAATACAGATGTGTTGCTTCGTACAATTAACTTCACCTTAAAAATAAGAACGTCGTGTACCGTAATACATTTAGAATCTTTGTCAAGTTTATTAATTTAGAAGCTTGTCTTTTTTTTAAACAGTCGTATGTCATAAGTTTAGTATTATAGTATTGAAACAATTTTGTTTAGGTTTGAAAAATTACTAAATATTTAATTTATGAAATTAGTCTTGGGTATTATGTGCAATCCTAGGCAGTCAATCCAAGAAAGTCATTTAGCTTGGAACAAAAAAGAATAGTCCAAGGTAAAAGCCTGTTCAAAAAGTTCATACTCCCAGAAAGTTAAGTCATTTAGACAGGAACAAAAGTTAGGTCGTTCTGTATTGAGCTACATTTCTTAGTTAATGATAGTAATATCAGAAAATAAAATTATGAATGGCAAATATGTTAGAGTCTGTGTGGAAAAAGAACCGGCGTGAGATGTATGGGATATGTCATAGCTACCTTTGAAAAAGTTATAGGTACACTTTTTTCCCACTCCTATTCTCTTACCGCACTGACCCTACAACCTTTTTTATATTTAATAATTCGATTACCTAAAGTTGGGACACAAAAATTAGTTAAGTAATTATTCGATGTTTTTGGTTAGCCTGGGTGTTTTCTATACAGGGTTATTTTTTATTCACCCCGCAAATTTTACAGGGTGATTCTTCTCATGATTCTGAACAACTTTTATTATGGGGTCACCTGCGAAATCGCGAAAAAAAATCCGGCTGCTCCATAGAAAAATTCACACCTACTCGACCAAAATGTATGGAACAGCTGATTTTTTTTTTGAGATTTCGCAGGTGACCCTATAATGAAAGTTGTTCAGAATCATGCGAAGAATCACCCTGTAAAATTTCCGGGGTGAAAAAAAATAACCCTGTATATAATATGTATTTATCTAAAAAAATATCTGTATTAAAATCACCTACCTTCTGATAGTAAATGCTTTGCTTAGTTAAGGCCTAGATGACGCTGTGTGAATTATCCGTTTTTTTTTAAATATGAAAATCGTAACTTTAAACTGCTGTTTTAAAAATCGCAGTAAACACAAGTAGCCGGTCTTTTTGTAAAATATTAACAAATATATAAATTTAACTTTTGCCAGATTTAAATAAGTACTTATTGTATTACTTTCCCCAACTTAGGTCTGTACACAAAATAAATGGCCAATAGTATACCATTTAAAAAAATGTACATTTACTTACCACATTTCAATCGTTTTAGTACGATTTGGATTGCTGAAATCCGTGCAACTAGCTGACACAAAGACACCGCGACTTTGCTTTCGAAATTACTATCAAGCGCCAAAACTCAATGAAATTCTACTCTCGTTTAATTCACAATCTCGCTCTATTGGTTTTCACTTACAGGTAAGTCATATTGTGTATGATATACATCTCATTTGAGTATTTTATCTTGAAGGTATTTTACATTCATTAAATTGTTTTAGGTAAGAGAGATGTACTCAATCCGAGCGCCGCAACTTTACTTAGACCTTCAAAATCACGGACAAGTTCTGAGTTTTGACTTCTCAAGAAACGACTATTTGGATATGTATGATTTTCAAAATGAGGTTAGTGACTTAGTGTAAAGCAGCGTAATGTTTACGTCAAGTTTACGTATATAAATCGAATATTGCGAAAATAATATTAAGAAATATATAAAATTTGCGAATATTTAAATCATCCTAAATCATAACACAGCAAAAAAAACAACTTTATAAAAAGTTGTGGCGTAACACAGTACGAGGTAATTTTTGACTTGTGCGTGCATGCATAGGTAACAGAAGAAATATTATTCGCAGGTTACAAGGAAAGCAAATTTGCAGCTATACGGATTCAAACAGTTTATAAAATGCGACTGCTTCGGTCCGACTTCGTGGTTCGCCAGAGCACTTCGGGCTGGTCTGGTGAAGGCACCTGGTGTATTGTGCCCTGATCTGAGTTCACCAGCAGACATGAGATGTGATAGCCTAGACTGTGACAGGTAATTACCTGATAAGCGCGATGCATGACATGATTTAAGTATTTTTTACTGTTTGCTCTTGGCTGAGTCTACATCTAATAGGCATGGCATAAAAAGGGTAAACCGAAACATTTTTGGGTTATTTTTCAGAATTAATTGCATGAGCAACTGTATTTGTTGCCGTAAGGAGAAAGACATGATCTGGGCGGATTGTCGTGACGCAAATATAACTGCTTTGCCAGAAGGGCTGTTTCTTCAACATAACCTGACGAAGTTGTTGGCACCTAATAACAACATTGTAGCGCTCCCTAGATTTTTGCCTGATACGTTACTTGTAAGTACAGTTGGTATATATAAATAGTCCTTGCTCTTTTTCTATTCTTAACCTAGTTTCTCATATTGTTTAACAGAACCTTGACTTGACGGGTAATAACATCTGGCAATCAGGACAAACTCAGGTTGGCACGTTATTTAGACAGCAACAGCGACGTGTGCGTCTTAGCCGCAACAACCTCTTATGCTCCTGTGAGAATTTAGAACTAATAGCACAGCTGCATAGTAACAAACATCAGGTAATCAGCGATGTCTACACTAGTTGTTGTCTGATATTGTACTTATATTTTTTTGATCGAAACTTACCTACGGAGTGTTCAGGTTGTTTAGTCATCCTACGTAACTAATAAATTTAAATAATCCATATTCGTTTTCAGATAGAGGATTTTGAAAACATTACCTGCGCAAGCAGCAACGCCAGACTCCAAGACATCGATATCGATAAACTTTGCGAACTTCGTGATCGAGATAGAAAACTTATAAAACAAAAAGAAATCATGTTGGTGGCTGTTATAGTATCGGTGGTTGCAGTGGTTGCTTTTTTGATAGCAGCATTTATTTTGTACCAGAAACGACACGAACTGCAGATTTTTTTTTTCGCACATGGTTGGTGCCTGAGCTGCATCACCGAAGATGAGCTCGATGCTGATCGACTCTATGACGTCTTTATTTCCTTCTGTCATGATGATACGACCTTTGTATCAGAGCAACTTCTCCCGCTGTTGGACCTTGAATATTCAGTCTGTGTGCACCTTAGAGACTGGGTTCCTGGTGAAATGATTCCATCGCAAATCAAAAACTCTGTGGAACAATCTCGAAGAACTATTATTGTGATGTCACGCAATTTCATCCGTTCTGAATGGGGGCGATTAGAGTTTCAAACAGCTCATGTGAATGGCCTTGCGGATGGTCGCATCAGGGTTATAATGATAATATTAGATGACGTGTTGGAAAAGGATGAATTAACGCCTGAGTTACGATCTTACGTTCGCTTAAACACTTACGTACGATGGGATGATCCATGGTTTTGGGAAAAGTTAAGATACTCGCTCCCGCATCACCCTAAACCTCGTATAGGCATTTGGACACCGCCTATTCGCCAGCAACTTGAATATGTTAGTCAACATTCAGGCAGAATCCAGATGATGCAAATAGAGGGATCTGAGCCACGTCAAAATACAGAATCTGAACAGTTTGGTATAGTAGAAGAAGTAGAATGAAAATATTACCAGCTCGATACTCTTAGAGCTCTCTGTTCACCTATGGTTGGCCGGTAGAGAATGCTGCGAGGCGTCAAATCCGCCATTTGTACGATTGTGAAACAAAGTTTAATAAAATAAAATATTTGTTACAAGCATCCAGTGCTCAAGAAAAAATCAAAGATCAAATTTTTTAAAGACTTATCTCTAGAAAAATGTAAGTGGTACTTCATCATTTAAACCAAAGTTAAAGAATAAATAATGACAATACCGTAGTTGATGGACTAAAAAGAGGTAATTAGGAATTGACCTATATCTAGTCAGTCTCCATTGAGATTATTACTGGTTTCGAATAAATTATTATTTTTCATTCCAAAATGTATTTTGATTACCTACTACTAAAAATTTTACTCAGATAATCTACATTCATTTGAAAAAATATTAGTTATATATTATAGTTTAAAAATAACCTTACAAAATTTATATATTTTTTGGGACTCGCACATTTACATTCATATGTTAACTGAATATTTCATCCCGCTCCCAATGTCACTCCAATTAAAGTTAAAATAAAATCCCACTTCCGCACGCATTTCGCAGTCATCGTTGATTTTGCATGCAATCAAATGGCATGACATGCGCATGTATAAATGATGCGGCCATACCAGTTGGTGCGAGTTGCTGAATCATTTACATAGTAGTCGCGGCTGTGAATCCGCAAGCATCCATGCGGGAGTTCTGTATATCTTCCATTTTGACTAGATTTTACATCTCAATTCTAAAAGGAAACTGCACAAAATATTTAGAATATTTTCATATTTTATGGCTTAACATATTATATGACTGAAGATCCCTAGAGGAAGGATCTACCCTCATAATTTATTCTATTATGACTGATATTGGGAAATAGGGAAAACAAAATGCACATAAGTTGCCTAAGTCCTAAGGTGTCGAATGGTAATTAAAGAAAACACATTTTTTAATTATTTACCTATGCAACAAGAGAATATTATTTGGAAACAAAACACTCATATCGTTTATTCATTTGATTCGTTTTTCCTTTATACGTAAATTATTAATTACATATCTCACAGTGGTTGGATGCCTAGCCAATCACGGTTTCCCTCTAAGGTTACTTATATTTCATGTCAAGTGGACGGGCATAAGAACACACTGTTTTTCGGCGGTAATGGAAAGAGTGGCTCATGAAAAACTACTTTTGCCCTTAATGGGATAATTCCACCTTTGTGCCATTTCTCGTTTTTAATTTATTACATATGTATTTTTTGTATTAATTTTAAGAAGGTACAATAAAGAGACTATACACACATACACTTTTTTCTATGACCCCAAAAGCAACCTGTGGCCCCCAGGCCCTCCGGGGGATCATATCGAACTCCATTTTTTAACGGTAACGGAACGGATGACTTTATTTAACAACTTTTGCATACAACATTTTTGGCTATAGGCCCAAGTTTATCCTGCAAGGCCCCACTGTTTTTTATGGGGGGGCAAGCCCCTCATAACAAAACAATATTCGAATGCTGGTTTTGTTAGATCAACTAGATTGGTACACACCAAGGGAGGGTTAAGGTCTTGACCCCCTCATACGAAAACAATATTTGAATGGCTGGTTTCCGAAGATCAACTAGCTTCAGCTTCGCCACCACAAACAATGCTCAGTGATCGTAAAACCAGATACAAATAGGTAAATCACTGGAGTAAAATTACCCTCATCGATATTTGATTCGATTGGTTTTATCGCTTGTATAAAAGCGAAGCCTGTAAAGAAAAAAAATTTTGCTAGCTGGACAACCTATTTTTATCATTAGTACTCTAGAGACAATATTCTGATTTAGGCTTAAATGATACGTATATACGATGAGGTAATTATTTAAAAAATTATAAAATGTTTTAATTATTTAAAACCTTACGAACATAATTTAGCAAGGGAACATTTTGTACTTCGATTAATACCATCTATCAAATAATCAGCAGTAGCTATGAGGGAAAATCCTTCCTCTAGGGATCATAAGCCATTAAGCGTTTTTCCCGAGAAATGGTGAAGGGACTGCAAGTAAACATTGTAATGAAGTAAGCAACTCCTGCCTCGCCACCTGAAAACACAATAAAATGTATTATACATGTTTAATACTTATTGCATATTCTGTTTTTGTAATGAATAATATCGCATAATACTAGTTTGAATAATAAAAAAACGTGTCGAATTTTGCTGTCATAATTAATTATGACCACAGAGTAACTTATATATTGATCATATCAGCGAAATTGTTTCTTTCACAACATAAATTCATTACGCCTGTCATTTTCTTCTCACCATAATGTAAACGTCATCGCTTTGCTAACTTGCATAAATTTACCTATTTATACATACTTGCACCAAGCAAGTAAATAAGGTATATCTAAGGTATATCAATACATATACAGGGATTTAAAAAAATACTTACCTCAGGAAAATCGCTTATTTTAACAAAATTTTTATTTTTAAAATTTCTACTTCCCACTTAGAAAAAAGAAACGTTATGTATTGACAGCAAAGGGATGCCCCAAAATCCCCTCCCCCCTCAGAAAAAGAGTATTTATTTTTGCGGTGTAACCAGTATTTCCAAAGGCTTGCAAAATCACAGAAAAGTGCGAACGAAGTCATGGGCTCGAGATAGTACGTAAATAAATATGAAGAAGCAAGAAAAGCTGTACCTAATCCAAGGATCATGCAAATTATTTGTATGACACGACCTTAGATGCTTACTAGAAATTACTGACCAATGGTTCAAAACAAATTGAATTTGAAATGTATTTACATAAACTTAGCTCCACTGATTTCGTCATTTCATACAAAACATTAGCTACGGTCGAGGGCTGGGTATAAAAGCATCCTTAAGTAAATATTTGCTACATTTTAACTTCGGTTGTTCCACTTATCGTGTAGAATCTAGTAACATAAATTGTTGTAAAAGATGAATCGTGTGGTTATAATGGTGTTGGTGGTGGTTGCGACGGCGGTCCTCGTGTCGGCGCAGAACAACACGACAACTACGACAGTGGCGCCACCAACTGTGACAACACCGAGGCCGTCTAAGTTCGGGGTGAGGGCCCACATTTGCAGAATCATTATCAAGCTCTTTTTCATCTATTACGTACTGATGTAATATGATCATTAAAAAGAGTTCTCCTGAAACAATACTATATGTTTTTGTTTATAACTCTGTATTATACTCACATTTTGATTTCAAAAATGTAAGAGGTGCAATAAGCATAAAACATTCATAAAATTTATACAACTAACCCTAAAGATCTGAAATAAAATTTTGATTATTTTTAATATTTCAGGCTTGCCAGCAAATATTTGCGGATGTGAGTATTAAACTTAATTTGTTAAACAAAATGTTCATTTTCAAATTAATTTCCAAAAATTAAATGTAATTTTTTTTACAGGCTTCAAAACTTGTGTCTGATTTAGTCGGAGGATTGTTTGGCTTCCTCAGACCTTTTTGAAGAAAAAGACTTTAGCAGCAGCAGGAAATGGCATACCTATCTACAAGTGAATCGATTATAAGAATTTAATGTAGAAAGTAGAATTTTGTACTGACTTGGAACTAACAAGGAATAAAAATTTTAAAAATAAACGCTTAGTCCAGTTTAGCGTAGTTTTAATCGCTATTTGTATTACCTTTATATTGCTTTCGTTTACCTGAATAAATACAGTTCTTTTGCTTAATATATAAGCTTAATAAAAAACCTTTTAATATTTTTCTCATTTCTGTTATGATTTTTTTTAAACTGTGCTATATTGTAACTACCAATGTACAATTCGGTAGTCATTTTAGCTGTAAAATTAACATTTGTGATGCATTTTAATTGAACACTTAAAATTATACAGAAATACAACTTTTTTTATTCCTTAATAGATATTTTGTCACATTTAAATAACAATATTCGTCGGTAAATCTAATTGAACACCAAAAATTATACATGTTTTTTATAATATGTTATACACAAATACAAGTTTTTTTATTCCATAAAAGATATTTTGTCACATTTAAATAACAATATTCGTCGGTAAATCTTTTGAATCACTTATTGCAAAGAGCAACTATATCAATACTACTAGATTAAAATAATTTTTAATGCGAATGCTTTTAGTCGTAGTCGTAGTGTTATTTGACGTTTTTAGTGGAAACTGAAACACGAATTTAATTACATTAGGAGTCAGAAATTTTAATTCTATGTAGGTACAAGTCCAGAAACTTTTAGTACAATGTAAAACATGTTGCGTCGACGGTACCCTCAACTTTTTTAGAAAAGGGCAGGGCGATGATGATGACCAACATTATTTTCGTGTGTGATAATAATTTAGGGAAAAACATTAATTCGTCACATTAGTATAAAATAAAGTCACTACCGGTATGTCTATGTACTTTTGTAAGCATACATCATGCTAAGATCTTAAAAACTATGCAACGGAATGTGATTTAAACAGATAGGAGGAATGTTTATATCTATAATACATACATACATATATCACGCCTATATCCTTTGCGGGGTATATGGCTCATTTCTTTCCCCTGGATGTCGTGAGAAGTGACTAAGAGACTCGAGGGTTACATGTGTATTACAATTTTAGGCGATGGGCTGACATCCTGTTGTTTTGGTGATACACAACTTTCTTAATGACCCTCAAACGTTTGTCAGAAGTGCCGTAGGTAAATGTCTGTTTAATACGCCATCAATCATAGAGGATGAAGGTGATTCCATGAAAAACAATTAAAAAGTCAGATGCTAGTAGAATTTGCCCATGGGTTAGTGATTATCAAAGGATAATATTAAATATATATATATTATTTATTCACTATATACTTTATTAAGTTTTAACAAAGATATCTACTTACTTATAATTAGAAGAGATCATCGAAGTATAAAATTGTATTCATCAAACAATACACTAGAAAGATAGCTTGATTTTGGTTTAATAAAACTCTAAAAAAGCTAATTATTTAGGACAAACAAAAAACTATATAGACTATATATTTATACTTGAAAATGACTTTTAACTACACCACACTTTGGTTAAACGTTGACTCAATCCATCACAATAAATTTGTTCCGGTTCGATGTATAAAAGAATAAGTTGCGTAAAATACTTGTCATACAGATTTTGGCGGTGAAAAATGTTTCGCGTGTTTTTGCAAGTGTGTGTGTTGATGATCCTTGTGCTAGCTGTGGCTAGTGTGGCTGGTCAGGATAATGCCACCACCACAGCTCCGCCACCCACCACCACAGCCGCACCATCCGCCAACGGACCTGGAGGGGTGAGGGCATTTTTCCACAAATATGTGGTGTACTTTTGGGACCACGTTAGTGAAAATCATTCGTTAAAGCTAGGTTTTAAAAGTACCTTTTTGGTACCGGCATTCGAGCCAACTGTATTCCAAAACAGCACATTATACTTATGACTGGCATGATGGCGTAGCGGATAGTAGGTACCGCCGCCTTCTTCGCCGATGGTCGTGGGTTCGATCCCCATAACACACAAAAGTTTGTTAAGTCATTTTCAGATATTTGTGTTTCATCTGGGTGTTTCAATGTATAATTATGTATTAATTTGCAAAAAAAGTATGTAAGTATCTATCTATCTTCCCATAGTACAAGCTTTGCTTAGATGGCGCTGTGTGAACTGTCCAGAATATTTATGATTATTATTATTATCTTATAATGAAATGATCATTATCTGTGAAAACATTCAAGTTTTTGTATGCAAGCTAGTTAAAGCTTTAATTAATATTTTCTCTATAACTTAACAATAAGTACGATTTAAAAATACTCACGTAAATAGTCAAGTTACCTAGGTATTAAGTTCTTACCAATGAACTATCAAAAAATGCAGCGACGTTGACCTGACTAGTAAGTACAATAGTTTTCGGAAACTACATTTGATGAAAAGAATCATTTTTATTCGCAAGTATTAACAACTATAATTAATTGACACAAAATGAATTTCAAATAATATAAAATCATTTATTTACAGATACATTAGCATATTTGCGTTTTTTATTTAATAGATATACCAACCAGAATTTTTCTTTTTCAGTTTTGCAAAAAGCTGTTTCGAGATGTAAGTACTGTATCTTGTTATTATTATACATTGAATACCAAATTTTAAAACACTTCCCGTGTTTAGTATACAATTTTATGAAAACTTGCAAAATTTTCAAGCGAAGGCAGGATTTGAACCTGCGACTTTCGCATTACTAGTGGCGACGCGAATTAGTCGCCGGGTATTAGTTGCAAAACCCTAACACTTACCCGGTAGGTGGAGCCGTGCCACGCGTTACTGGCATTAAAATATACTTGCAAAATTGGCGGGCAGGAGGCGAGCTGCGGTAGTCCAGATGGAAGAGGCGTCGCCACTAGTAATGCGAAAGTCGCAGGTTCAAATCCTGCCCGCGCTTGAAAATTTTGCAAAAAAAAAAAATTATAACATTGCAAACAAGCATTACAAGCGGAGACTTGTGGCTTTGTATGAAATATGATAAAAGGAGTAAGAATATTTTGAATTGGCGTCGGAAAGCTAGGCGTTGGATGGCCGACTACATCGTCAACGGACGAGCTTTCTAAGTTTGCGAGCAGGCATTGGATGCAGTCGGACCAAAATTGCACTCTATGTCACGGGGAGAAGGCCAACGAGTATGTCCATTATCCAGCAAGCGCGGCTGGTTGGGGATGAGTGATGGTGGTGACAACTTGGAACACACTAACACACGCACATAATATCAACCCTTTATTACTTGCCGGGTAAAAATCACTATCGCCACGTCTGACAAATATCTAAAGGTCGACTTGAAAAAATCACAATAATGACAGTTTGCCAGCTGGCCGTCCACAATTGTTATACAGATGAAACCCTGGAGTCCCTTAGTCGCCTCTTACTTACGATATCAGCGACAAAGAAGTGGGGTGATGCTACCGGAATCACACTGGAAACAGCAACAACAACTTGAAAGGGGAAATTGTATATCATTCATAACTTTTTCAATAGATACATGTAATTCATTAGTTCCATGACGGACCTTTACGCGTATCAGTTTGATGGAGTTAATTATTTATTTTACATACATACATAAATCACGCCTCTTTCCCGGAGGGGTAGGCAGAGACTACTTCCTTCCACTTACTACGATCCTGGCATACTTCTTTCGCCTCCTCCACATTCATCAATCTCTTCATGCATGCTTGTCGGTTTATTTATTTTAATAATGCTGTTTTTTTGTTAACAGGTCGAGACTCTCTTCTCAGATGCATTCAAAGCGGCAATGAACTTCTTTCATATTTGATTTTATATACATCTGTAAATCACATTTCCATTGCTAATAAATTAACTGGTTAAACACACAATAGAGTTCAATGTTTATTTTTTTGTTTATTTGTTAAGGACTCTCATAAGAAGATCAGTCTTATTACATTTCAAAACATTTTCTGTTTGTCTTATAGAAACACGGGCTCTACGTGCGAAAAGTTCAGTCTCACAACACAATTAACAATTTGTATAAAGCGGTGCTCCCACTTGTCGTCCGTCGCTGCGTATTTTAAACGCACCGTAACTCATGCGTCTGTCAAACGAAAGGAAATTTCGAATACCGACTCTATTCGAATTTCGACTCGACAAGTGGGAGAACCGCCTAAAATATGACATGTTGAAGTACATACATACATACATATATCACGCCTATAATCCCTTGCGGGGTAGGCAGAGCATAAACAGCCGCATAAAACGGACATTTACGCCACGTCTGACAAATATTTGAGGGTTACTTGGAAAATTGTGTATCGCATGTTGAAGTCATATGCAAAAATTTGAAGTTCAAAGATATTTGAGTTTTATTCTGAATTTATTTCAGATAGAGACGTAGGCGGTTCTCTTACTTGTCGTCCGTCGTTTCGCACCGTAAACCCACCATAGCCGTATTTGTATGGGAATAAGTTTGGAGTTCGCAGTTTCTTTTCGTCTGACTGTCACATGCGTTTCGTTGCGTTAAAAAAAACGGAACGACGGACGACAAGTGAGTGAACCGCCACAGTAGTCCAACGGTAAGCTGTGCCGAGGTTAGGTTAGGTTAGGTTAGGCCCTGTTAGAGTTGTTAACCAAAAAAAATAACCCCGTACATGTCTGCTACATTCATAATAATCACACGAATAGCAACAATTTCAAGTCCGTAGCATTGCTAGGCCAAAACGTAAACTTAAACAAAAGCCTAGTTTCGCTTATTAGTATCATGTATATAAGATTTGGTTATGCTTACATTAACGCAGTTCAAATAGACCACTTAACTGGTTCGGTATTAAGGCACGTATATTTATTTATAGGAAATCCACTAGTATTTTTGTTAATAACAAACATTTCAATACAAATTTTCAATGGTATGGCGGGCTATGCAGCGATTTGTCTAGGTTTAGTAACAGTGATATTAATAACAATAGTGTCTGCTCAGCACAATGCTACAGGAGCTCACATCCCGGGAGAAAGACCTCTCAGTCATTCTCCGACATCACAGCCAAAGCCAGGGGTATGTATGTACCTACCTATGCACAGTCAGTTGCAGCACATAAGGTACCAAGGTTATTCTAAAGAACTGAATTGATTTTGTCCCAAGCAATATTGTTTACCTACATGAATATATATTAATATATATTAGTTGAAAATAACTTATTTTATTAGAATAAATATAAATGTTTATTATGTATTAACTAGGCATAAAAATTATTCAGTTCTTTTGGAGTACCCCTGGTACCTTATATGCTATAACAGACCGTACATATATTTCTGCTAGAGATCACTACATAGTATAAAGTAAAGTCGCTTTCCGCGTCTGTCCCTTTGTATATTTGTTTATATACACTCGTCTCATAATGTTCGAATTATGAATTCGAAAACAGATGCATAATGACCTACTTTATGCATTCTGCCTATAAAAACTAGGGTTTACTATAAATTACAGAAGCGTAATGACTTAATGAGAAAACTCTAAATACGATAAAGTTGAGAAATGAAACGAAGTTTTTTTTTCCAATACTCAAATCGCTATCTTCCGCCGCACCTGACAGTTGTTGTTGTACGGTAATTTTTCGGATGTTGTTCAGTTGTTTTAATAGGTTTTTGTTCTGTTGTTGTTCAGATGTTGATTAGTTGTTGTTCAGATGTTATTCCGATGTTGTGCAGTTGTACAGATGTTGTTCAGATGTTGTTCAGTTGTTGTACAGATGTTGTTCAGTTGTTGTTTCGATGTTGTTCAGATGTTGTTCAGTTGTTGTTCAGATGTAGTTCAGTTGTTTAGTTAAGTTATTGTTAAGACTCCACATCTTAACAACTGCTAAAGTATAGATTTTTAAAAATTCATATCAAGCCATATTACGTTCTCGTATTGAATTTTTCCTTGTATCGGGCCTTGCAATGGCCGGTGCGTACGTTTAGAAAAGTGTTTCTGAGTTTTTTTGGAGAGTGTAGATAAAATAGTGTATGCAACTGCTATAATTAGGCATTAGAATGCTCGTGTCAAACTATTATCACACTCGGCTGCGCCTCGTGTGATAAACAGACACTCGCATTCTAATGACCTCCATTATACGACAGTTGCATAAACTACTATTATAATGTATGCTTAAAACTTCAAAACCACCCAACGAATCTGTTTTTCATTTATAGAAGAGTCATTATAGAGGAAGGTTTTATGTATGATTTATGTCGGGAGAAGGTCTGTTTCCTGTGGGAAATCGGTTAGCAGCGGGTGAAACCGCTGGGCGGGCCGCTGGTCCATAATAAAAAAGGTCTGACCATATAGGTGCTGGGTGTTTTACTCGTAAACCGTATGTTTTCCTTGAATTATTTTTTACAATACCTATCGCTCTGTAAATAAAATTTACTAGTATATTATGACCCTATTACTTACCTACTTTTTTACAATGAATTTGACCCGCAGGCTTTCGCCAGTTTAGCAAAGATGTTGATCGATATACCAATGGGAGTAGTAGAAGCCTTCAAAGATGTGAGTAATGATGTTTAAAAAGTTTGTGTTTCAATTGCTCTCAATTCGGGATACCATATTCTCTTAACTTACCTTAATTTAGTGTTGTCACTTTCCGTCAAATGTTTAGAAAAAAAAAGGTTTAGAAAAGGATAGGAGATATTTAAGTCCTGTCATATTTATAAATATCAATGGATTCTTCGTATTTTCTTGTCAATTTGGTCGCCATTGTTTTCATCGTCGCCTTATTTTGACAGATAACACGTATTTTCCTCATTTCTTCTTCTAAACCTATTTGACGGAAAGTGACAGCACTAATTTAAGGTAAGCTAAGAGAATTTATATCCCGAATTGAGGGCAAAATGTATAGAATAAGCCGTATGTATCTGCATATTTTTGTAATAACTTCATCGTACCAAACAAGAAATAGAAAAATAAATGTAGGTAAGTAAGTATGTATTTCAATTTTGATCTTAAATATTAGATTTGAAATAATTTGTGACGGTTGCTAATCTAGCAAAATAGATTTAAAGTAAAGTACCGCCGTTCCAATAAGTCGTTTTTGATAGCTGTCATCTCCATGCTAAAAAAGATGTCAACAAGGAAAACTGGACCCTCTTCCATAGTATATTGTCACAAGTCTAACAGCTGTCAAATACGACTTATTGGAACGGCGGTACTTTAGTTCCTTTCTTGTGATTTGTAAGTAATAAATTATAGTAACGTATCAATAACAAATAAAATATGGCTTTTTACAATATGTACATAGGTACTTAACCGAAATTAATTTTTTAAATTAAAATAACTTAATGGTGAATTCGTAAACCTTTTCCGTTGTGGTCAATCAAAAAGGACCTAACAAAGATCTCTGAAGCTATTTAACTATGCGTTTGTTCTAATATATTCTATAGGACGACAAGTGGGAAAACCGCCTATGAAGTAATCAATATTTCTTAGATTAAGACGATTAACTTGTTTTTCTTTCTTTCAGGGTGCTCAGGTAATTGAAAGTGTTATAGTCACACTGATGCGAGGCCTGTTTTAGAAAATGTGTACCCCGAGAAGACTTACATAGGTATACTTACCTGAATTTGGTACAATAAGTCATGAGGAAGAACATAAAAACTCCATTCAATGTAATATCACATTTATTTAGAGATACTGTATTATAAAATTTACACTTTTTGTACTAAATATATGAATATTGACGAAATTTGATCAAATATATTATTACAAAGACATTAATTACATTTAATTCTTTACTCACTGATAAATCAATCAATATCTAAATATGTATGAATCAAGTTGTGTTTTAGAATTTAAAATTATACTATAGATTTAAAAAGTACCTATATGCATTATTTATGAGACTAGAAATCTTTAAAAAAATAAAAACAAATATCAAAATAAGTATAACACATATAATACGATGGAGAATTATTTCGACAAATTAAAATACCTATTTACAATGCCGCTCGCATCACATTCTTAAAACAAAATCCTTTCAATCAGGCCACGGTAAACTGAGCCACAATACCTAATTGATATAAACAAAATTTTACGATTTTCAACAAAGTCAACACAGTATAGAACCTATAACAAAATTACAAACCCTACTTTTATGTAGAAAAATAAATTCTAATAATACAATGATAACATTCTTTTATATCGCTCTTCAAGTGTTTCCTATTATATCAAACTAATTACATATCTAACTATATAACATTTTTTGGATTTGCAAAATACTTTCAAATTATATGAAAATATACTTAATGAGGAATGGTTATGTAATAATAAACATAAATTGGTTATCCTATTATTATAAGACTAACGTTGGGTGGGGTTGTACTTGGATATTCGTTGTTAATTAACAATTATCATTATTTTCAATAATTCATGAAAATTATGATTAGCCAGTTATTTTTAGTCACAAGTCTGATATAATTTGAATGCCTTTCATGATGACAAAAAATATAAGCAAAATCAAATTATTTTCAATTAAAGTAAAGCGTATCGATGTTACTGTAAAGTTTTGCACTACAGTAAGTCCTAAGATTTGTCCTTATAGTCGAGGTTGTACAAGTCTAAATTTTATATTCCTTTACACCCGAGCTAACACGATAGTCAGGATAAACTAATATACCCGTTTTTGTAAATTTTCTGCTAACTTATTGGTGAATTTAATACATACATACATACATACATAAATCACGCCTATATCCCTTACGGGGTAGGCAGAGCGTTAACGGCCGTAAAACGGATATTAACACCACGTCTGACAAAAGCTTGAGGGTCAATCAGATAGCTGTGTATCACTATAGTGACAGGTTGTCAGCCCATCGCCTAAAATTGCAATACACACCCTCGAGTCCCTTAGTCGCCTCTTACGACACCCATGAGTAAGAAATGGGGTGATGCTATTCTAGGCCGGCATCACACGGTGAATTTAATACTGTCGTAAAACATCTAGTTACCTATGTTTCGTTCTGATCCTGACTATAAACTATAATATATACATGGTGTGTGTTTCAGTCGGTTAACTTGTCATGTTATATGACCACGAAAACGAGATAACTCGCGGGAAAAGTAGGTGGGAGCGGAGGAATTAACAGTTTTTACTCTCGCTAGGTATTTTATTTTGCATTGGAATAATATATCTTAAGATGGTTTTGGAACAACTAATTACGTGTGAATAAACAAATACATAAATACCCTCCTAAATAAATAAATACTCTCCCTCCCCCTATTTTTTGCCTCACGTACGTCACACGAGTTATCTGCTTTGCCTATTAGTGACTCTCATAGAATATCTATCTTAGGTTTGTTGACAAATCTTATTTCTTATCGTAGTTAGTACTTTTACTGTTATATCGATTACAACATAGTTATCAGACTGTTACCAATTAATAACACTCTAGAGATCATCTTCATTGCCTTTCAATTCATCAATCCCTTCTTGTTTTGTTTACTTGACTAGGCCATTTTGCACATTCATATAGTTATTGGGTAATTTGTGTGTTTTCTTCTCATCGTCAATCGATAATGTAATATAAGTAGGGTTTGTCACTGAAAGGGGTTGCATATTCTTAGCGTTGTTTTCTTTTGTACCGAATACATCATCTTCGGGTTCTTCAACAATTTTGGGGCACATATTCATGTAGGGGGACGCATTACCCTCCTGATCTGATTCCGAACCACTCCTTGGCATGTTGTTTAAAGTCAACATAGGAGTGGACTCGGTGGATCCGTAGCTATTCGGTTCCGATACTCTAGGGGACAATTTCCGAGCGTCAAAATCGAATTTGGTACCTTGTACGCGTGGAGTGAATAATGCTGCCTTCGAAGCAGGACTCATTTGTAAGTAGCCTTCGTCGTCTGAAACATACGTGAGACAATAGTTTTAGTTACGGACGTCAGCAGAAAAGTTAAAGAAGCATGTAATACTTATTTCCTTTTGTTCTTTTTGGCGAAACATCGAGACATTGTTTTAGTTGGGGAAAAACAACTCATTACAATTAGTAACGCGCAGACCTTGAAGCGCTACATCAAACATACCACACAAAGCATCACCACAACACAATTTTACCACAATGTTGTCATCCTGTCACGAACGGACATTTCAATTTCGCCTGCTGAATAATAAATTCATTCTAAGAATCGCAGAATACAGTTTGTTGTTTTTGAAGTAAACTAGCTTGTTACAATTAGAAAAATTTAGAAATTGTACAAATAATTTGGTTTGGTTTAACAGCAGCTATTGAATTTGAGATATTATTTTTATTGAATTCGGTTATAAATCAGCATCCTAATTTCACATCATATTAGCAGCATAGTTCGATTCAATAAATGATACCATAGAATTTCAACCGTCGGTAAATTTAGGTATCGTTGCTTCGGATCCACTGAACAGAAATATAGGAGACGCCAGTATTTGTTTTACAAGTTCGTTTTGTGTTCCCTGAAGAATTTCTGTTCAGTAGTATTTATAAATACGTAGGGAAAGTTTTCAAAACTGTTACACAGCTTTAAATTACAATTTTTTAATTTTTTATTAGTTTTTGAAGAATGTAGAAAAAAAGCTAAAATAAATATAATTTGTCGTATTAATATCATAACTAAAAAAAAGAAACTGCCTACGCAATTCTTTTGATCAATAGATATCAGAGGCTCAGGAGTGGGAAAAACCTGGCGAAAAAACGGGACTACCTTTGCCCTGCAGTGGGACAAACTATAGACTATTATTTTGAGCATACCGTGCTGTAGCTGCATGGGAGTGGGCGGGAAGAAGCTGTTCTGCTGGTTGACGTACTGGTGAGGACTTGGAGTGACCTGGTTGTTGTAGTCCGGAGCAGCCACCATCGCGAGGTAGTCCTCCTCGCCCGCGTGCTTTGCGTTCATATCCATGTATGTGGCGTTTAAATCCACGTAATGCTGACGAATAAAAAAAACGGTAAATTTTATTTTGGAATAATATTTTAATACCTCTATATTTCTCATCATCTTTTGTATTTTTTTTTCTCCTTAATCTTATTCACAGAGCACCGAAACGTCATGCGCTGTCATCCACACGCGCGAGTTCTTTGGTCTATGATCTTAGTGATCATATAAGAAAGCTTCTGCAATGACATCGATATTTTTTTGTTCTTTTGTGTCTAGTATTCGGGTAGGTCCTGATCATACATTTTATTACAAGCGTTACTTCTGTGACTGAATTATTAAACCATTAGTTCTTGTATAGCGCATGCTCTATAGAGTATAAGAGTTGATACCAGTCGAAACTGCCAACTCGTAACCGATGTTAGTTCTTTAGGGGCACGTTCATGCTGTTTCTCCTAGTCGACATTTTCTCCGATGACAGGTCATAAAACCGCTTTTAGCACGCCACTCAGCAGAAATTTTCTACCATGCACACCAAAACGCGGTTTTACGTACTGTCAAAGTATAAAAAGCGACGAAAGGTATATCATTTATCCGTGGTCCATTGAACGCGCCCCAGTGAATATTAGATTTGTTTTGTATTAATACCAGAAGAGGCCGTTTTTAGGCACTTCTTGCCGTAACTTTAATTACAGCGAATATTTCGTTGAGTTTGCAGGTTCATATATTACTTAAGTATAATACTAAAAACTTGAGCAACGGACATTCTAATTGATTGTTTGTATAAAGATAAATTATTATTTATGTAAAGTGGTGCCACTGTCAATTCCGTTCACGACTACACTCGCTTTAACTCAACTTCAAAGAATTGGTTACATAGTCTTCAGAAAGTTGACCTATAAAAGCGTGTTAAAAATGCGTATTTGAGGCGCCGAATTTATATTTTTTTTTAATTGAGGCTAGCAGTTTAATTTGGGTATCATAATGAAAGGGCTTGATGTTCATGTTACAGAACCTCGGTGGGCGATGGCCGAGAAGTATACAGGGTGTAAGGGCCAGCCCTCGGAATACTCTGTTCTCTTTTCGTGTGGGACACCGAGTCCGAATACTGATAGGGTGCATTCAGAACATAAAACTGAACAACTTCCCATACGAAAATATTCCAGGAAAAAGAAATAGTAAAAAGAAATTTGGACTTCCCATAGTAATTGCAGTCAGCTGATCCGGCTGATCGTGATTTTGTATAGGAGGTCGAATATTTTTTGTCATTTCCTGAAATATGTTCATAGGGGAAAGTTGTTCAGTTTCATGGTCTGCTTGTACCCTATCAGAATTCGGAGTGTTGTCGCTTACACTCTGTATAGTGTTCTGTGTCGGGCGAGTCCAACGCGCATTTAACCGGATTTTAACATAGGTACTTAATCACTCGTCTGTCGCTTCATACTATAACAATTTCATTGGTTTTGAATTTTATTGTGGGTAGTTAAGGTTCAAAATTGTTGTCCGGCTCCCGGTACGTGACAGACAAGCGGTTAAATAACTAGCGTTATCATTTAAGAAACACATACATATATCACGCCTTTATTGCCGTAAAAACAAACATTTTACGCCTCGTCTGACAAACATTTTCATTCGGTCGCTATCGCTCGCATTGAGAGCCGTTTCAGAAAAATCGTGTATCACCATGGTGATAGGTTGTCAGCCTTTCACCCAAAACTGTAACATACACGAAACCCTCGAGTCCTCAAGTTGCCACTTACGAGACCAACAGTAAAAAAATGGGGTGATTGTATTCTAAGCTGGCATCACAAGGCAATTCACTTATTCATACATTAGAAAATGATCCAAGTTTAAGAAGTAGGATTTATAGTCAATGGACCTATGACAGCAGGATAAAAATTGTTAAGTAATTTCTGACCAACAGGTGCAACAGATTACTATGTCATATCCATATAGCTATGTAAAGGTCTGTGCTCGGTATCTATATTATGTATAAAACCTGGAAGAAAACTATCCAAAAAAGACCAAAGTAACGAACTTAGTCTGAAGGTGTAGCAGTAGCAAACTGAAGTGGCAGTGGGTTGGGCACATCTGTCGTAGAATTGACAATTGATGGTGAAGTAACTCCATTCTAGAATTCAGGTACCTACCAAGAATGCCGTGTGGTACCGGCTTAAAATAGCATCACCCCATAGCTACCCTTGAATGTCATAAAAAGCGCCAAATTCGTCCAAGGAACGGGCAGCAGCATTCCCTGTAAACTCCCACGAACGAAGCTTCTTAAACTGTGATCGCCAACCCGCCTGCCAAGCATAGCGAGTATGGCAGTACCTCCCCCCAATATGGGAGGCCCATTTCCAGCAGTGTACTGTTGTGACTCGTTATCTCATGTTAATGATAGATTGACCACTACATAGTTACTTACATTACGAACATTATCTTCTAAGAACGATCCGAGTATTTCTTGTAGGTAAGTGAAAGAAGGACGTGTCGTGGGCTTCTCTAGCCAACAGCTGCGCATCACGTCGTATAGTCGCTCGTCTGCGTAGGCTGGTTTCTCTAATCTGTGCCTGTATTATAAAATTTCACCATTAAACTTTGAATTTATGTTTTTAGCTTCGTAACCCTTTGCTGCACATTCAAGCGTACTTACTCCTTAAAAAAAATACTTAAAAGCAGGCAGGGATAAATTTAAAAAAACGGAAGGTAGCAATGAAAAATTCGTTGTAATCAGACTACGAGCGGCTAAATCACAATTTATTGTGCAAAATTATTAAATCGACTTCCCTGTTGAGATACATCAGTATGTTGAAAGCTTCACAACCAAATCCTATAAAGTTTTTGCTACTTCTAAGGCGGTTCTCCCATGACAAGTGGTCGTCCGTCCGTCGTCCGCTGCGTTTATTTTTAACGTCTAGTCAGACCAACTTTAAGCCTATCGCAAGCTATCGTAGTGTTACATAATTATACCCTTCTCAGATTTTGCACGTTACTGTTTGTTAAGTGCATTCGTTGTGTTTAATCAGGCGCCAACTCTGATTGCATTATTCTGATTTTTCGTAAGAAAAAGAAATTATAATAGAACTACGGTAAAATACCTAAGTCTGAAAAAAGAAGAAAAAATGAAACGCACCCCTCAGATAACCAGTGTAGCAAGCCAGGTGGACTGATGTTCGGGTATGGCGTCTTGGCTAGTGAGAAGATCTCCCAGAGCACTATCCCGAACGACCACACGTCCGACTGGGTGGTGAAGATCCGATCTGTCATACATTCGATTGCTAGCCACTTCACTGGTAACGGACTCTGCAATAAAAAAAAAAACAGGTAAAATGGATACTTGGAAAACTTCTAAAAACTTATTTTTTCGCATTTATTTTCAAAGTACGGATTTGACCCCATTAAGTATGGTTTTATTACAGGTACCTACTAAGTATGTTTATATTTCAAATAGGTGTATAAGTGTAGACAATGATGACAATTATCTTCTTACACTATGCTTGACTAGTATGGAGAGTATTTGTATAAGAGCTGTCCCTTTCAAAGTGTAAGGGACAGCTCTCCTAATACTTATAGGGTGCATTCAGACCATTAAACTGAGCAACTTTCCCTAAAAAAATATTTTAGGAAAGGTAAATAAAATTGACCTACCATAGTAAATGCAGTCAGCCGATTGAGCTGGTCATTATGTTTGGGAGGTCGATGTTTTTAATCGTTTCCTGACATATTTTCCTAGGGGAAAGTTATTCACTTTCATGGTCTGCATACGCCCTTTAAGTATTTGGAGGGCTGTCCTTTACACCCCGTATATCAGGAGAAATTTTACAAGTGATCGATACTGAAAACGTAGGACAGGCTGGTGATAAGGAACAACTTTCCTCAAGGGACATATAGGTCGAATATTTTTTTTTTTTTTGAGATTCCATAGTTAGTTACCCAAATCAGCTGATCGGCAATTTTGTTAGGGGGGTCCAATTTTTTATCATTTATCGATCTATCGTCTTTGGGGAAAGTTGTGCCTTATCATTAGCCAATCTGGTGCTACCGGTAAAATTTCACCCTATATTAATAGTAGGTACCCAAGAAATAATTTATGTAAGGTCCTATTAGTAGTACCATATATTTTAGTACATTTATATAACTTACATTTTCTTTCTTTTGGTATTCATCATTTTTGTAAATACTTCTAGCCAATCCAAAGTCGCATATTTTAATGACGTTATCTTCAGCTAACAAAATGTTTCTAGCTGCTAAATCTCCATGTAAGATCTGTAAAATAAAATATCTTTAAGTAGGTATGTTATACAACGTATCTGGCGTCTATTTCTAGTTTATTTTGCAATTATATGAATTAACATAGTATTTAGGTATGTTATACAACTTATCTAGCGTCTTTTTCTAGTTTATAATTTTGTAATTCTATGAATTGACATAGTATTTAGGTATATTATACAACTTATCTAGCGTCTATTTCTAGTTTATTACTTTGTTATTCTATGAATTGATATAGTATTTAGGTATCTTATAGATACAACTTGTCTAGCGTCTATTTCTAGTTTATTATTTTGTATTTCTATAAATTGGCATAGTATTCAGATATGTTATACATCTTATCAAGCGTCTATTTCTAGTTTATCATTTTGTAATTCTATGAATTTACATAGTATTAAGGTATGTTATACAACTTATCTAGCGTCTATTTCTAGTTTATTATTTTGTAATTCTATGGATTGACATAGTACTTGCCACGTATTTACTTCGCTATATGTTTCTGACACTTTAGTACATTGAGCAATTTAGTATGAAAAAAGCGAGAGAAAAAGAAATTTCTGGAATTACCTTTCTGCTGGCAAGGTACTCCATGCCCCGCGCGATCTGGAACGACCAGGCGAGGAGATCTCTAGAGCACAGAGGCCTGGGACTTCGCCCGTCGAAGCTGTAGTCGCTCTCATAGTTCGACCGCCATTCCGGTTGCACATAACTTGACTCCGACACTGGAAATTCAAATTGAAATAATAAAATCTAAGATTATTTTGGCCTGATTTATTGAATGAATATTATTATGATATTTGGACCGGTGAAAGACAACGTACTAACTACGCTATTGGATGGAAAAAAATCCTGGACATTTCACACAGCGCCATCTAGCCCCAAACTTAGCATAGCTTGTACTATCGGAACTAAATAGCTGATATTATAACATATTTACTTTTTTCGTTAATAAATACATATTATGTACGTAAAGTGACATATTATATGTACAACAACCAGAATAAACTAAAATAAAATAAAAATACTTTACAAATATTTGTGTCTTATCGAACCCACAACCCTCGGCGTAGAAGGCAGGGGTACTATTCGCTATCGGGCTAGTCATATCCTCAATTCCAGAAAGTAAAGCCAATTATCATCTTGTTGAAAATACAGTGCTACAGGCAATTTAGTGGAAGAGGCAATTAAAGAGAAAAAATCGAAAAAAACTTAAGTTTATATACAAAAATAACAATATTTCTCAACGAAATAGAATAATATGTTTTATCCAAACTATAGCATTGTAGCCACATCATTTTAAGAACATGTAGGTAATGAAAAATAGTTAAAATTGGTGCAGAAAATAGTGATGTGCAGGAAAACAAACCGTGCAAAAACAAACTTTTGAATTAGGTACATCAAATCTACAATGTGTAATTTACCTTTCGCCAAATCCAGGGGCTTAGATTCAATTTCTTTTTGTTTTGGTTTATCTGATAAAAATGCAAATATATTAAATATAAATGTAATGTATCAAATTTTTTATTATTATAGATACGTACACACATACATACATCACGCACATATACCTTATACCTTAAGGGGTAGGCAGAGCGCAAAAGGCCGTGTAAAACAAACATTTACACCACGTCTGACAAACATTTGAGGGTCATTTAGAAAATTGTGTATCGTCATAGAGACAGGTTTTACCCATCGCCTAAAAATGCAATACACAATTGACCCTCCAGTCCTTGAGTAGCTTTTTACGACACTCACGGAAAAATATAGAGTGATGTTGTTCTAAGCCGACATCACACGGCAATTATTATTGCATGGTAAAAGTACAGAACTAATCTGTGAGCAATTCTTTGATTACCTATAGATGTATTTACAACTTTATATTAAATTGACAATGGCTAGAAAAAAAAATTAAGCTGAATCAACAAGATGTGACATATAATATTTTGCATAATATGTCCCACATGTGATGGCCATATGTCTGTATCCTGTGGGTCCAAGGTTAGTTTCACGTCACGGCGTGAAGTAATAAATATTAAACATGGATCTGAGCTTTTGTCAGACGTGGTGTTAATATCCGTTTTACGGCCGTTAACGCTCTGCCTACCCCGTAAGAGAAATAGGCGTGATTTATGTATGTATGTATGGATCTGAGTACTTTTTTTGCGTGTTTCTATGTCCATGGCATCTAGACATACCTACCTATGATTTAGACGTTATATTTATATTGATTATTGCTTTATTATTTATTTGTTTTATGTTTATTATTATATTACCTTTCCTCCCGGATCTGCTAGTGTTAGCGGTATTCAGGAAGGTGTTGTCAGTATGCTGTGTGTGGTTTGACCCAAAGTAGTCCGAAGACGTCCTGAAAACAAACAGATTGGGTTTGAATAGAAAAGCCAACTAAAGGCGGTTCACCAACTTGTCCTCTGTTGCTGCGTATGTTAAACGCACCGTAACACGTGTGTCTATCTGTCTAATTCCAAGCTAAACTCCCGCAGTGGAAGCGATTTACACAGGTAAATTTCTAGTAAAATACCAGGAGTTCAACTGAAGGTAGACAATGGCCGCGTTACGCAGCGCTAAATAGCATACGCTGCACAATATAGCAGCGCATACTATGAATTAAACGTGAACCTAAATCTATTTAACTTAATTAACTAAGTTGAGTGAAATTGGCAAATGATGTGTTCTGACCTTTACATAACTCAAGTCGGTAGTAAATACCGTCTGCCGATCTGGCGTTACGTCACACGTATTAGCACTAGATTATAAGTAAGTACCTCCAAATTATATCACCCCACGAATTCCGCAATTCGTACTAAGGAGTCACAATGATATGGTACAACAAATATGACTAAAGGGAACACACCATTAACACGAATAAACAGTTTTATCACTTACAGTCACGTGCCGGCGCAAATGCATAAATACCCAACGGAGAAAGGAAGTTCAGGGAATGGATCAAATAGGAATTCCGTTGGTACTTACAGGGCTGGGTGGAAAAGATATCGACACCCAGCATTCCACTACAGCCTTGGCGCGTTATTCACGTCAAACCACTCACAGCTTCTGTTCGTATTCCACTTTGATATTAGTCATTACGCGTGACCCAACCCGAATTTGGGCCGTACAAACGCGGGCCAAAATGGCCACCTGATGCCTATTCAACGCGACGCTCACGTGGAAGACGTCGAGACATCCAACAATCACTGAGCCTGGTATTCTAGTATAACCCAGGAGGACCGCAATAATACGATGCATCAACACGCGCGATCTCAAATTGAATCGTCCATTACACGCGGCATCACAAAACGCGTGGCGGGAAATCCGCACAATACGATACCCTCCCGTCCGAACGGTTTTGAGTGACTGCCAGTGCGGTGCAGAAATCACCGCGTGGCGCCGTCAGGCGGTCTGCGCGCACGTCGCCAGTCTCGCCCTGCGAGCGAGAAAGGGACAACATATGCCCAGAGCGATGCGTGCGAAATCGCGGCGCATTCATAGACCGTCATTAATACCTAACCCACCCCAGCATAGCAACGCTAAATTAAACATTCACCCGCCCTAGGCCGAATCCCTTAGGCCTATTCACTACTGGGGAGACGAGATAGCGTTGCTATTGCTCGCTTAAGAACTGAATCCCCTACCTGAACTGTCGCGACTCGAGGAGTGCCATCACTACCTGGGAACAAGTTGAGAATGCGCCCTCTGCGCCATCGCAGTGGCGGCAGGTTGGCATCCTTAACCAGAACGAGATCTCCGATGCGAGGGGGTTCAGTTCTGTCCGTCCACTTAAGGCGTTGCTGCAGAATGTGCAAATACTCAAGCGACCATCGCTTCCAAAAATTCTGAGACATTTGCTGCAGCAACTCATAACGCGTCAAACGATTGCTACTGACCTCTGTGTAGGGGTACTCTGGCAAGGCGTTAAGTGGTCGGCCAATTAAGAAATGCCCTGGTGTCAGGGCCTCCAGATCATTCGGATCTGAGCTAAGCGGACACAAAGGACGTGAATTGAGAACGGCCTCAATTTTACAAAACACGGTCGCTAGCTCCTCAAAGGTTAATATCGTTAAACCTATAACGCGCATCAAATGCGTCTTAGCGGACTTTACAACCGCTTCAAATATACCACCCCAGTGGGGGCATCCTGGTGGATCGAACACCCAGTTAATGCCCTGACGGGAGAGGCTCGTGCCGATAGCTTCCTCGTTTTCCGATAAAAACGTTATAATTTCTTTCATACATCGATCAGCGCCCTTAAAGTTGGTACCACAGTCCGACCTGATCAGCGCTGGTCGCCCTCTTCGCGACACAAATCTATCTAAAGCTGCTAAGAAAGCCTCCGTAGTGAGGTCGGCCACGAGTTCCAAGTGGACGGCCTTGGTTGCTAGGCACACAAACACGCACAAATACGCCTTGATTGACTTCGCGTTGCGAAGGCGTGATGCCTTTACCATAAAAGGCCCCGCAAAGTCCGTTCCCACACCCGCAAACGTCCAGGCTTCCGTCACCCGGTCCGGTGGGAGGTCTCCCATCTGAGGTTGCATTGTGGCTGCCTTCAACCGATAGCAAGGCAAGCACCGAAACACAATGCTCCGTACCGTACGTCGTCCAGACAAGATCCAAAACTCGCGCTGCAGAATAGCCAAAAGTGCATTGCAGCCCGCATGCGAGTTTTTCTGGTGACGATCCCTAACTATAAGTTCTACCAAAGGTCCCTTCTTTGGGAGTAACAGCGGATGCCGTGCTGAAAAGGGCAGGTTAGCGTTCCGAAGTCTACCTCCAACCCGGAGCATTCCATGCTCGTCCACGAACGGGTTGAGGCGCACAAGACCTCCCTTCAGCTTTCCACGGCCATCCCTGAGCAGCCTGGCCTCTTCCTCAAAATGTTCCGCCTGGACGACCCTAACCAATAAACTTAGAGCCGCATTCCGCTCCGCAGGCGAGAGGACAGGTGCCAAGTTCCGTTCTGCTTGAGGTTTTCTACAGTTGTTCACGAACCGTTTAATCCAACCTGTCACCCCTAGAAGTTTGTCGAGGGAGCTGTATCGTTCCAGCAAGAAAGCCGCACTAGGCTTAGGTACGATCTGCCCTACGTTCACTCGCAAACCTCGATCAGGTGGCCCAAGCGGCGACCCGCACTCATTGTATGGCCATCTCTCAGGTGACTCAGTCAGCCACTGAGGTCCCCACCACAGTGAGTGACCTACCAAATCAGGGGCCCTACATCCCCGTGAGGCGCAGTCCGCTGGGTTCTGTTCTCCCGGTACGTGTCTCCATACCAACGGAGTTTCCGATCCTTTAATCTGTGACACCCGATTTGCCACGAAAACCTCAAGAGTATGTACCGACGTCTGTAACCAGCACAGAACTATCCTACTGTCGGTCCATGCGTACACCGTTTCATCCAAATTGATGGTACCGCGTAGATTACTAGCGACATGATGTAGCAAGCGCGTGAGAAGCGCTGCTCCCGCCAATTCCAACTTTGGAATGGTCCATCTTGTCCTAACCGGAGCCACCTTACTCTTGGCCATAACTAGACGCACGTCTACAGTTCCCGTTGAACTGACTGTCCGCAAATAGACAGCTGCCGCGTACCCTCGCTCCGAGGCATCACAAAACCCATGTAGGGTAGCCTTACATCCCACTGATGGGAGCAACTTGCGAGGTATGGCGATGCGTACGATCCCTGGTAAGGTGGTCACAAACTTGGTCCAATCATTCAACAGCTCTCCGGAGAGCTGGTCGTCCCAACCCAAGTTTGCTATCCACAACCTTTGCAAGAAGCACTTCGCCATGAACGTCACCGGTGCGATCCACCCGTTAGGATCGAAAGTTCTGGCGATCGTCGATAATACCGAACGCTTCGTCCAAGTCTTCTGCAACAGGTCTGGCTCGATCTGATACGTAAAGACATCATGCGTTGGCCTATATTGCACCCCTAGGATGCTCAACGTATTTGGATTGTCCGGGTTCTCGAAAAGGTGCGGGTCCTGCTGGAACTCACCTGGCAACCCGGCCAGGAGCTCTAGACAGCTGGACAGCCATTTCCGCAACTCATAACCTCCTGATTCCATGATCGCGATCAGCTCGTCTCGTAGGAGCAGTGCTTGTTGCACGCTATCTGCACCCGTGCAGATGTCATCCACGTAGACGTCGCGATCCAGTACTGCTGCGGCTCGAGGGAATCTTACCCTTTCCTGTGCGGCCAACTCTCGCAGCGTGCGTACTGCCAAAAACGGACTTGGCTTCAGACCATACGTTACCGTGTTAAGCTCATAAGTGACCATCGGCTCGTCAGGGCTCTCACGCCACAAAATCAGCTGGTACCGACGGTCATCCGGGTGTATAATTGTTTGGCGAAACATCATTTTGACGTCTGCGACGAACGCTACTTGGTGCAACCGAAAATCTGTGAGGATGTCCACAATGTCCCGGTTCAACTTGGGACCCGCGTGCAGACACTGGTTCACAGACACACCATTCGATGTAGGAGCAGAACCGTCAAACACTACCCGTATCTTCGCCTCCGGTGACTTCAAAACAGCCAGGTGTGGTATATAGTAATGCTCGACACACCTCCAATCTATGCTGGACACCGACATGTGGCCTAACTCTAGGTACTCCCTCATGAATTCGATATACTTCTGCCGAAGTGCTGCATCTCGCTTCATCTTTCTCTCCATAGCCAGTAGTCTCCGTTCCGCGATCTGTCGCGAACTACCTAAGGAGGGGCGGTTTGGGAGAAATGGCAGCCTGGTAACAAACCTACCTGACGAACTTCGTGCAGTGTTGTACTGATAGAACAGCTCGCACTCGTCATCCTCTGGCTTCCGTCTATCCGCTGTGGGTGGCTCCTCAGACTCCCAAAACCTCTGCAGCACCTCCGACAACACACTACCATAGAGAACCGTATCGCCCTCTGGTAGGTCCTGAGGTCTCCAAACTGGGCCAAAAATAACATACCCCACTGTGGTATCAACGGCCACTAAACCAGTTTGCTGAAGTACCCGTTTTCTGCCACACCAGAATCTCCCGAGGACGTCTGACCCGAGGAGAACGTCCACCGTACCAGGAGTATCAAATTCAGGATCAGCTAACTCTAAGCCTGTGGTTAACCCTCGTACCGTTGACGGTAACCGAACCTGAGGAAGTTTCCCTACCACTTCATCCAGCACCACTGCTGAGGCATGATAGCTGACCCCTGTACCTGTATTACCTAATGTGAACTCGAAGTTCACCTGACCCCGAACGTCAGGCACATCTACACCTCCAATACCTACAGCCCCATCCGTTGTGGGCCTTATATTTAAGCGTAGCCTACTCACCAGCTCACTAGACACAATACAACCCTGAGCCCCTGTATCTAACAAGGCTCTTACCTGTATGCTGCGGCCACCGTATCCCCATACCCAAATCATTGCCGTAGGCAACAATACCGTAATTGGCCGGGGGGCCGAAGCTGGCGTGTAGGCGGCGATTACCTAGCAGGAATCTAAGCGCGGAGTGTTCGCGTCCTGCGGGGGGGTCCCCCCTCTCCGTACACCATCGAGTGGGTCCCACTCCTGCTGATAGGGACCTCTGGTCCTGTACGCCATGGCTGGCAGCCTATAGTAACCCTGCGGCAGGCGCGCGTACCGTGGATGCGCCTGTAGCCGCGGGTGCTCAGCCAAGGGGAGAGGCATGCGTGGGTCATGAGACCTCACCATGTTGTTCAGTCCCGCCGAGTACTGCATGTACTGGCCCTGGTGTTGGCACCCGCCCGTAGCATCACGTACCTGTGATGGGTGCCCCTGACCTTGGACCTGTGACCACCTACCCTGTCCCGGCACCTGCTGCCGAGGTGGTGACTGTCTCGCGCGTGGTGAAGGGGGCATCACCTGCTGATGTCCCTGGCCTCGTCCCTGAAACCCTGGTGGAAGAGGACTCCTCCTTGGAGGGGGTGGGGAGCGTTGCTCCCGTCTAGGTAGGGCAGACTCCGTCCGCTGACCCGCGTCAGCTCTGCCTCCGTAATCTCCGCTGCGGTTCATGCATAGGAGCTGATGGTGGGCACCCTGGCAGTACCTGCAGTTGGTGCTTGATGGGCACTCTCGCACCTGATGCGGCCCCATACACCTAAAGCACCAACGCCGTTGCTGCACCACACCACGACGTTTCTGCACCCGCTGTGCAGCGAACTCCTCACACGCAGTCACATGATGCCCCGCCTCTCTGCAGTAGGCACACCTCGTTTCCAAATTAGCGACGTTGTATCGCCTGGGTGGCCTACTCTTACCGTCTCGCGCCTGTGCACCCGGCCGTTCCGGGCGGCGAGCGGCCGCAGACTCCGCGTGAGGCGACTCTCCAAATTGGGCATCTACCCTCCTGCACTCGGCCTCGAGGAAGGACTTGAGCTCCTCGAAGGTCGGGAGGTAATCAGATGTCTTACCTCCGTGTGACTGTTCAAAACGAGCGGCCATGTCGCTCGGCAGGCGGCGCAACAACGTGTGGACCAGGATATAATCATAGCCTGACACCGGCATCCCCTGTCTCTCAAGAGCGTTCACTGCAACGCAGACAGGGTTGAGGACCTTGGCCCTGAGGTCCGTCCCTCGTGTGATGGTCGGCACGGTGAGCCACTGTTCCAGGAGTTGGTCAATCATGAGACGTTTGTTGCTGTATCTCTCGATCAGCAAACCGCGAGCCGTCTCGTAACTTGCATCATCGACTGGTAGATGCTTTACCAGCTCATGGGGCTCACCTTGCAGCTTGGCCATCAATTGTGCCATTTTATATGCCGGCTGCAAGTCAGTGCGGTTATGAATCACACTGTCAAACAGATCCTGGAATCGGGTCCAATCCGTGTAGTCCCCGTGGAAGACCGGAATCGCCACAGCCGGCAGGGGCACTTGCACCCCCGGTCCCCGCGGACCATGGGGTGGGTCCGGCTCCCCAGCCCTACGCCTGGTGATCACAGCAGCCGCCTGCTGGATCTCCTGCCCTATCTCCAGGCACTGGGTCACATTCGCCCGGACCGTAAGTCTGACCTCCTCATCAGGCGTCCCATCAAATAACTCCTCGCATCCAGTGAGGCAATCCAACACCTCCGCGACCCGTTCGTCAATCCGTTGCGCACAAGCGATGAGTGCGTCCTCTCGGTCCCCGCGACCGACCATCGCCTGCTTAGTCGCGAACCAAATTAGGTGCGTTCTAATTTTTGCCTGAAGCTGTGTAATTGTGGGAGCCATGGTACCAACTCAAAGTAACACCGAACCTTACAATAAAAAACAATAATAGACACTCGGCCCTGATCCTACCGTTAGGATATCCGCACAGGGTAAACACAACGATAATAACAAGCAATCCACGAATTGATTGGCCCTGATCCTACCGATAGGATATTCTACACAGGGCACACCCTACAATCACAATAAATATATTTTTTTTTTATGTAGGTAGATTAAAAATCTTATACTAAAATAATCTTAAATCTAGTGGTTTTCTGAACCACGCTCTGCTACCAAAAATTGTCTAATTCCAAGCTAAACTCCCGCAGTGGAAGCGATTTACACAGGTAAATTTCTAGTAAAATACCAGGAGTTCAACTGAAGGTAGACAATGGCCGCGTTACGCAGCGCTAAATAGCATACGCTGCACAATATAGCAGCGCATACTATGAATTAAACGTGAACCTAAATCTATTTAACTTAATTAACTAAGTTGAGTGAAATTGGCAAATGATGTGTTCTGACCTTTACATAACTCAAGTCGGTAGTAAATACCGTCTGCCGATCTGGCGTTACGTCACACGTATTAGCACTAGATTATAAGTAAGTACCTCCAAATTATATCACCCCACGAATTCCGCAATTCGTACTAAGGAGTCACAATGATATGGTACAACAAATATGACTAAAGGGAACACACCATTAACACGAATAAACAGTTTTATCACTTACAGTCACGTGCCGGCGCAAATGCATAAATACCCAACGGAGAAAGGAAGTTCAGGGAATGGATCAAATAGGAATTCCGTTGGTACTTACAGGGCTGGGTGGAAAAGATATCGACACCCAGCATTCCACTACAGCCTTGGCGCGTTATTCACGTCAAACCACTCACAGCTTCTGTTCGTATTCCACTTTGATATTAGTCATTACGCGTGACCCAACCCGAATTTGGGCCGTACAAACGCGGGCCAAAATGGCCACCTGATGCCTATTCAACGCGACGCTCACGTGGAAGACGTCGAGACATCCAACAATCACTGAGCCTGGTATTCTAGTATAACCCAGGAGGACCGCAATAATACGATGCATCAACACGCGCGATCTCAAATTGAATCGTCCATTACACGCGGCATCACAAAACGCGTGGCGGGAAATCCGCACAATACGATACCCTCCCGTCCGAACGGTTTTGAGTGACTGCCAGTGCGGTGCAGAAATCACCGCGTGGCGCCGTCAGGCGGTCTGCGCGCACGTCGCCAGTCTCGCCCTGCGAGCGAGAAAGGGACAACATATGCCCAGAGCGATGCGTGCGAAATCGCGGCGCATTCATAGACCGTCATTAATACCTAACCCACCCCAGCATAGCAACGCTAAATTAAACACTATCAGACGAAAGGAAATTGCGAATTCCAATCATTTTCCCATACAAATACACCACAAAAGCACCGTAGCCACTGCCTTAAGTTCGATTTCAATATGAAATTTTAATTTATCAGCGTGCTTCGGGACTAGTCAAGCAATTCTCCAGCCTACTTACTTTACATTACATATAGTAAAACTTAAATTTACAGTAGGAAAAAATCATAATTAACACCAACAGCCTCAACAGTCCACTGCTAGAAATAGGCCTTCTCCAATGGGAGTTTGCAAGAATCACTCCGAAGCTGTTGTTGCATTCACAGGGAACGCTGCTGTCCACTCTTTGAATTAATAATTATTAGAAGAAATAGGGTGATGCTAATCTTTGCCAACACAACTCGGTAAAAAGCACCCTTGCTTTTCCTTATTCTAATAACCTTACGACTTTGTACCAACTTGTTAAAATTGGTTAACTTAGGCGTAATTAGAATTCTAAAAACAGTTTTGTAATGTTGAAGTCCACAATGAGAACGCCATGGTCGCTTTACTGTTTGTGTACCAAGTTTTATTATAAATAAAGATGAAAAGCTCAGTAAAAACGATAGGAAAAGTACTTACACACTATTCCCGCTACTGCAAGAGTACCCTCTGTTCACCTTGCCCTTATCCTTTTCAGGATTGTCGTTCAGCTGATCGATGAAGACTTGTCTGTGCTTCTGGAGATAGTTGTGGATGTTTCCGTACTTACAGTATTCGACTATCACAATCAGCTCACCTGGAATTAAGAAAATCACAAAATAGTAAAAAATAAAGTCGCTTCTCGTGTTCCTATATATGTTTCATCTTTAAAAGTACGTAAACGGTTTACTTAATATACAGAATATTCAAGATAAAAGTGTTTATACTTATATAATGTATGGTGGGAAAAGGTCTTTTTCTGTGGTAAAACAAAAAGATTCTATATGGGTAAAACGGTTAGCAGTGTATGAAAGTTCTCAACGGTCCGCTAGTTAGGTTACAATGTTATGTAGATAAGGTGGCTTTTATAGTTGTAATATAGTAGGTATATTAGCAATATAGTACATAATAATTAAAGAGTTCTGCACTATCGATGCTGTACTACTTATTTAAAAGAAAATTAATATCAGGAAGATTACACACATACCTACATACAACATTCTACATCCCTACGGGTAGGCAGAGCGAAACCGGCCGTAAGCATTGGAAACTTACGCCACGTCTGACAAACATTTGAGGGTCATGCAGAAAATCACCGTAGTGACAGGTTGTCAGCCCATCGCCTAAAATAGAATATACACGTATAACCCTCGAGTCCCTTAGTCGCTTCTTATGGTACCCACGGGAAAGAAATAGGATTACGCTATTCTAAGCTGGCATCACACGGCGTAAGATGTATTTCAATGGTACAGCCAAGCTCACTTGTGGTAAGACACTCAAACTGCCATTGTAAGTCTTATGCGTGCGGCATAAAAACGGCCTAAAGTATAAACTGTCTAACCCAGCCTGCTCTTGACTGTACATCCAATAAACTTCAGTAAAATACTTACGTTTTCCAACATTCTTAGTGCAAGCTCCGAGAAGGTTAACAATGTTGATGTGCTTGCCGAGATGCACCATGATCTTTAGTTCAGAGGCCAGGGCTTTGATGTACATGTCTTCAGCAGTCTTCTTTACCATCTTCACGGCGACAGTTGTAGTCTCCTCAGCATTGATTATGCCTCTAGCTTCAGCCTTATAAACTACCCCGAAAGCGCCCGCACCCAATTGCTTGCCTGGAAATGAGGACGAAAAAAAAACTTGATTAGCACATTACATTTTGGTAGTTCGATAAGGTTCTGCAAATGTTCGTTTATCTTATTAGCAGACATCTTATTTGTTATTTGCACTGCATACTACTTTATTAATATTTTTTTTAGTAAATGACCTAAGTCTAGACACAAAGGTACATAAGTAAGCAGATCATCATTGGCCTCACACGTCTGTGACAGACGATTTAAACAGTGTCTGAGGTAGACACTGCGTTGCCTGGGACGCAATTATGGAAAACGCAGGGCTGCCCAGTCCTGCGCCACCCTCTCGGCCTTCCTGGCTGGATCCGCAAGAACGACTAGTCGATACGTGCGGAGCCAGGTCGGCTGCAGGAGTCTGCCGCGCGGTAGATCTCTGTCACACGCGCCTGACGGAGACCCCGTTCCGGGTTTAATTGTGGAGTTGGCCTCTCCAGGACCGTTGTGCTTGGGTCGGATTTATCCCTCGGTCGCTTCTTACGACCCCCACGGGAAGAGATGGGGTGGTGATATTCTTCTCTGCCGGCACCACACGGCACGTAAGTAAAAAGTAAACAGATCACTATTTAAAAAACTGTTACTCACCTAAAGTTAGCTTTTCGGCAGGAAACTCGAAAGCCTCGTCGTAAGGAAGCAGTTCTGCCTGCTCATCTATACCTAAATCAGGGTTAATAGACTTGGTGACCCCCTCCTTGAAGTAAAGAAGTCCAGCTGCAGCTAGTTCTTTTCTAAGCCGTCTTTCCCTCCGGACTTTCCACACCAAATATATTACTAGTAAAATCATAACGGTTAAGATACCAGCAAATGAACTCAGGTATATCACCAAATTTCTCTGTGTTGTTTGATCTGTAATATTTAGAACATGCATTTTTCTGTTTATAACATTCGATACTTAGCAAAAGAAAACTCATGATGTGTCTTTTGATTATACTTCCTATTTAAGTTTTTATAGATGATGTTTCTTGCTAACTAATGCGGGGTTTTTGGTGTCAAGAAGACTGTAATGTTATTGTGTGCTAAATTCTTACAGCACTTCAAAGTGTTGGACATACATTTTTAGAGAATTTGCAACATTGCACGGCAGGAACAGGCTTGGTTTGAACCAGCGACGTTCGGTATCAGTGCTACCGACGCCTCTTCCGGCTGGGCTACCGCAGTTTACCTGCCCTTGGCTACATTATGTAAGAATATCTTGATTCTAATAAAGCGTGGCATGGCTCCATCTAATGGGATAGTTGGAGCATGTATTAGCATAAGCTTACCATTTACTGCAAGTTCAAACGATTTGATCTGCAAATTGTCGCGGCTTTTTACTCTACATTCGTATGTACCAGCGTAATCCACTTGCATAAATCCAATTTCCACTGTAGAAATCACTGTAGTAAGATTAGGATGCTCAACTAGAAGTTTAATTTTATCGTCGAACTCCAACAGATCGGAATCCTAAAATGACAAACGTACAAATTATAAATATTGACTAACTTTTCTTTCATAAAATGTACCTGTTGTTATAGGTATGAAAATGCATTACATTTTCTACCTACACGTGTACATTATTATTTAATATCACGCCTATAATCCTTTGCGGGGTAGGCAGAGCGTAAATGGCCGCATTTTTTTATATTCTTTCATTATTACTAAGATGCAACATCCCTGAGTAGCACAGGCAGGATATTTTTTCACCACGGAAAAATATCTAATACGTGTTAAATAGTTCGACAAAAAATTTACAAGTTAAAATAAGTTAAATTCAATATTAATTTAATTAATAAACTAAAATGGAGAATGACCCGGACCAAAATACCGCGAGCAAGCGAAAGCCGAATCAATAAATTGTTAACTATCAAAAAAGTAGGTAGTTAAAAGCATGATACTTTATCTAAGGTGAGTTGAACTTGAAAATTTTCAGCAAGTAAATACCTTATACCAAACGATTGTTGGAGCTGGAACAGCATCGGCGAAACACGAAATGTTCACTCCTTTGTACTCATCGACAGTTATACTCTCTGTTGAAGGACCCATAACTTTTGGTGCCTGTGTTCCTAAATAATATTTAATTTGATTAACAAAACCCACAACAAGTAACTTATTTTTTCTCTTCGAGAGAAAAGAAGAGAGAGAAAACAAGCGAGTGCACGTTTAATAATATCATTCCATACGATGGAAAGGAAAAAACTATTATACCTAAGTCAATGTGAATGTGTTAGCGCAAACATTGCACACTGAGAAAAAGAACTGGCACGGGTTTGTGCTCAATAAATTGTCAACTAACGAGGTATTAAATTAGTCATAGATGTTTACATTTATATCGGTGTTGTCATTGATATACATAAATCACCGATAATCATTCATTCATGTTTCAATTTTAAACCAATCTTAAAGAAGCAATGGCAAGTAAATCAATAAGCATATAATCTTTGTTAGTTTGTCTTTTGACATCATACAGTAGATTAGAGTAAGCACAAGTCCTATTGATTAAACTTTATCTACCCTATATAGGCTGCAACTTATGTATCCAGAATAGGGCACTGGCAGAATTGTATTTAAAAATATTATTAGACATCAAAAATATGGCTACTGGATGAAGAATACACTTTATTGATGTGGTTGTCGACTGTTTTCCCTCGAAAATTTGCGGAACCTCTTTTTATGATTTTTGATGAAGCCTAACAAAAACTGTTGCATAACCTTAAAATACTATTTTACTTTAATACTTAATACTTTGACTTTAAGATTTGAAGAACTACTAAATTGTTTGTGTACTATAAACTTGTGAGTTTAGTGTGTTTGATTGCTAACGGCCTGTTTCTACGGACAAAATTTTAAAGGTCGCTCTAAAATTGTCGTTGTAACACAAAACAACGTTGTTGTGCGGGAACTAATAATGCGATTCCATCATGTGGGGTGTGGATAGAGTCGTTCCTAGGCCAAAGTATGACACACAAATAAAAGATGTTACAAAAACATTTTAATGTAAAAAAATGTTTTACTGGGTTCTGATACAAAAAAATTGCAAAATTTTGTGAAAGTTTTCAGTTTTCATACAAAAAGTGGGTGTATAAAAGGCACCCACATAAACAAAACGTATTCTACATTAAATGAGCTATATTTTTATGTCAAATATATAAGTTTAATTTGATTTTGTAAGTGCCCGTTTCCGGACACAGAAATAGCAGCCCTCGTGAAACATTAAAATATAAACTACTTATGCATTGATTAAAATATAACAGAGGAGACTTTCTTGCCTTGTGGGAAAAACTAAATTCGGTTTGTTGGATTGTACGTAATACGTAATTACAGCAGCACACACACTTTCCACATGCCCATATGGCATTCACGTTGCATTAAGGTACTTTTTATTATTTATGAATCAAGAATATAAGCCGTTAATTCAAGGTCGTTAAGATAGTTAACACTTGTACAGGCTATAGCTTTCTAGACCGTTGTATCTTCATACACACATACACATATTATACCTTCATCCTTTGCCTGTTCAATTTTTCTATTTCTAGTAAATAAATATAAAAACAATTTGAATCATATCTTACTTGCAACGGTCACACTGACTTGGAAAACCTCACTGGTGTCGTTGAGTCGTATACCTAAACAGGTGTAATTTCCAGCTTGAGCGACTGAAATTGAATCCATCTTCACTATCGCAATCAAAGAAAATTTCCCTCTCTGCTGGTGTACTGAAAAAATAATTAAAGAGTATAAGGTAATTTTTGCTTTAATCTATCTTCCTTATCTTCATTATTTAAAGCTAATAAATATCCTGACAAGAATCTTAAATTTTTTAAACCTTTTCCAAAATGAACGAAATCGGGTAATGTGGACCCAAAGAAGTTACAGAGATATTTATTTTAATTTATATAACTTTTCATTTTATCCTTACCATTTGGTATTTCATTAAAATCTTCGTCAATCCAAGTAACATTTTGAAACTCGTATTTCGAAGCTAAACATTTTAATGTAACGTTTTCTCCTTCAGCATACCACATTTTATCAGCGTCCTCTACCTCAAATCCATTTTTTGCGTCGTACACTAGGAACTCCGCTCGTGATTTGTCGGTTCCTTCTTTGTTCGTC
This sequence comes from Tuta absoluta, assembly GCA_027580185.1. Taxonomy (NCBI): domain Eukaryota; kingdom Metazoa; phylum Arthropoda; class Insecta; order Lepidoptera; family Gelechiidae; genus Tuta; species Tuta absoluta. Next base: position 10,965,591 of record JAQAHW010000007.1, read on the forward strand.
GCTTTACATGTTATATTTCCAGAATTTTTGACTGGCGATGTAAGTTTTGATATTACTTTATATTTCTCTGTTTGTATATTAGCAATGTTGCTCTGTAAAAGAAATAGACTAAAAATGTATCTGCAGTTCAGTTAGGGTCAGTGAAGCTAGTTATACTCCGTATAAACCTAAGCATGCTTTTCATACAGACAATAATATATATTTTAATATATTTTTTGTGTATACTTTATGCAATAAAGAACATGATACCTATATAGGGTGAAATTTTACTAGTGACCAATATTGAAAACTCAAGACATGCTGGAAACAACTTTCCCCAAGGAACGTAGGTCGAAATAGGAAAAAATATACCTCCCATACAAAATATAATTTAAGCAGCTGGTACCTTTTCAATTGCAGTAGTATCATTGTTTTCGTCTGTAAAATACCACTCGACAACAGGCAGCGGAAAACCAAGAGCTTCACATTGAAGAGATGCTTGCTGTTCTTCCATATATGTCCTTGTCACGTCATTAAAATTAACTCTCGGGACTCCTAAATAGAGACAATATTTTTTAATACTACCTAAAATAGACTTTACATCCAGTTTAAGGATTAATTTACCCTAGCTTGTTTTAATAAAACAACTCAAAGCTGAGCTTAGGCTGATAGTAGGTAATCAATAAGATGTCGATAAGTTTTAAGAAAAATGTATATCTTAATATCACAAGGTGTCATTGAATCTAAAAGAGGACAAAAGCTTGAACTGTTGTAGCTATATGATTCAGCATCTTGATTCGTTAAGAAATCGTGTAATGGAGGTGGGAAGTAGGGGGGAACAAAAATGGCGGAAAAGTACTTTTGTTTTGTTGGCTGTAATATAAAAACTACTAAACCAATTTCTTAAATGTATTGATTTGACCTTGTTGTAACGAGTCTTGTACAAAGTTTATGGGACAGCCCTCAGAATGCTTATAGGGTACATTCAGACCATGGAACTGAACAACTTCCCATGGAACTGAACAACTTCCCATGGAAAATGTTTCAGGAACTGGCAAAAAAATCACTTTCCATAGTAATTGCAGTCAGCTGATCTTGATTATGTATGGGACGTCGATTTTTTTGACGTTTTCAGACATATACTCCTAGGGGAAAGTTGTTCAATTTCATGGTCTGCATGCACTCAATCAGTATTCGGAGGGCCTTACACCCTGTTTAGTCTACATCAGTGAACTCTTTCAGTTTGTTGACAATCAACGCTTCAAGGCATAGGTTGCCGTGCAATAATGCAAAATACAAGACTAAAAACAATAAAATGGTTAAAGAGGTTTAGGTTATTTTTAAGACAATCTGTTTTTTACGCATGCAAATAAAGTATATGCATAAACATGAAACTACGCTTAGTATCCCTAAACGGGTAGGCAGAGCATCTATTCACAAATTGTTCTTTGGCTACTGGCGCCGCTATAGGGGATTATATTTTATGGAAGATATTTTCTGTAATACGAAAATTATTGGCCAATTTTTCAAATTATAGGTGTTAATTGAACATGTATTTGCAGAACATACATCTCAATACATCCATTATGCTTACGGGACGATTCTTACGTTAAAAACTTTTTAACTGCCTACCAACACTACATTATTTTTAATTACCTTTAATTAAAAATCTTTTCATTGACGTGTTTAATGTCTATAAACTCATTAGTAGACAATTCAATACGCATAATGCAAAACGTTCTTCTTCTTCTTTCCTGTGGGATACTGAGTCGTCCAACGACCCTATGAACCCTGGTGTCTGAGTTTTAGAACCGCCTACTAATACTAGTAGGCCTCTGACATGGTTGTGTCTGCCGTCTAAGTAATCAAAGACAGCAACCGGGACAGACGGCTTAACGTGCCCTCCGAAGCACGGAACCATCTTTTTTTCGGACAATCAGTTGGTTCAGACCGGGAACAAATTCACAAAGTGAATATTATAAAATTGTGAGTGCCCCATCGAGAATCGAACCGGGAACCTTTGCGTCGCGGGCAGTCACACTACCACTGCGCCACATCGGCCGTGGCTCATTTATATACAGGATGTTCCGCAGAACGTTGAACATACGAAAAAGTATGTTTCTACTCGTGATTCTGAACAACTTTTACTATGGGGCGACCTGTGGATTCGCAAAAACTATTGGATTTTCCATTAAAAAAATTATAACTACTCGGCAAAAGTGCATGGATCTAATGTTTTTTGAGAATTCCCATGTGGCCCCATAGTAAAGTTGTTCAGAATGATGAGTAGAAACACCCTTTTTCGTATGTCCAACTTTTGGCTAAATATCCTGTATTATTTGACTTATTGTACCTCCAGTCCTCCATAGGAAAATAAGTCACTCATTAGAAGACTCACAAAGCCGCGGGTGAAACCACGAGACGGAAAGCTAGTGTCATTATAACCTAATGTAACTTTAAAATTTATGAATAGTGATACCTTACCTATTACGTTGAGTGTATGGTTTATCTTTATCGTTTTTCCGTTAAAAAATTCAAATGTGTACACAGCAGTATCCTCAGCTGTTAAATTTTTAATCGTGAACGCAAACGATGTAATTTTCCAATCTATTTTATACTTCTCCTTTGCGTGATGGTTTATAATAATATCATCTTTATAACTGAAAAATACGGAGAGTAATGGAACAGCTGCAGGGCTATACAGGCCAATGTACGGTCTGCTAGACTGAAAATGTATGATTAACTTAATTATATAGTTATTTTGGTAAAGTTACTTACATAGTTACATTGGCTTTAGGGTAAATTTTTATAACAGTGAACGTTATGACTGCTATTAGTCCCGAAGAATTTTTTATGTACCTTTCCGTAACGGCCTTTCTTGGTAGTAAATTGAGAATTGGGCTATCTGAAAAATAAAATGTTTGGAAAGTAAGGTCCACATACGGAAATAATGCCATAGGGCCATAGACAGCACAAGGATGAATCATATAACAGACAATTTTACAAATTATCATTGTAATTTTGATAATATTTCAAATTAATAAGGCATTTTTGCAGCTTTTGACCTATATAGTTCTGAATTGTATAAGGTAGGTTGTTAATTTTTTTGCTTTAGTTACACAAATCAGTGTTTGAGTGATTGAATCTATGTATTATACTCACCAAGGTGTTCTTTGGTAAAAGTTGTAGATTTCTGCGAATGACTGTTACCGAATATACATTCGTACGTTCCCGCTTCTCGTGCAGTTGCTGCGTACACGGTAATGTGCCGATACAGAACGTCCCGTGATGCAAGCACTTGTTCTGAATTCGTGACTGTTGTTATCTGAAAATAAATAATTTTGAGGAGGAGTGATGATGAGGCCAGGTGACGACAGTGAGGAAAAGGGTAGTTACCCGCCTGGTCAGGAGTTGTGACCAGGGGAACGACTGTTCCAACTAGGGTTCCCAACCATACTGTTTTGGGCAGTATTATACTGTTTTTACGTCTAATATACTGTTTACTGCTCAACTACAAAACAGTATTAGAAAATACTGTTTTCATGCGATGACTGTGCTGTCTAAAAAAAATTCGATATTTCTGAACGAAAACCAAAGAAAAACAAGATCTAAATTATATTCTTCGTAAATCGATACATTAATAGTAACAAATAGTTATTACACGAGACTTTATATCGCATACTGTCAGGCATACATTGCTGGCGATGTAAAGAAGATTGTATTAAAGTACCCAAGACAACAAGCAATGTATGCCTAACCGTACACGATATTCAGTCTTGTGAAATAGGACGCGCTAACGCGTATTCGATACGTTTACAAAGAAAGTTTTTCACATAACTTGACAGTTGATATTGGCGGATTGTCTTGTTTGTGCCCGCGCAAAAGCCAAAAATCTAGAAAAACTACGTAACAAGTGTTTGCGTTTTCCGAACTTTACTGTGCTGTTGTTCTGTGCCATAAAACTGTATTTTTCCAATAACCCAAACTAAATTTCGCTAAAAATGGAAAGCATTAATAAAAAGTGCTAAATCGGCACAAAAACATGTGTTCAAAAATAAAAATTTAAAACTTGAAATATACTGCTCATTTTTTCAAAATACTGTTCATTTTTTTGCTCCAACCCTGATTATACTGTATTGTTAGTAAAAAAAGTTGGCAACCCTAGTTCCAACCGGGCATGTTTATAAGTTGTATATATATAGCAATTGGCTGAATAACTTCGATACCGCGTTTCAGGACTTGTATGTGAATTGTTACATTAAAGAATTTAAAATCATTAAGTTTATTGCACACCATATAGTGAAACAAGATATTACAGGACAACATTTCACCTAATTAAGTTTGAAGTAAATTACACTTAAAAACCAAAACAAAAACTCATACTTATATGTTAAAATATTCAATGTTTTAAAATATGATCGCAATTTTACGAGAACAATTCGACAATTGTTTACGTATTATTTACGGGTTTTACGTAAGGCACATTTTGACCATGTCGAACGAATAGGAGCCAAAATAACATCACACCCTCCGGGTAGTAAAAAGTTTTGGTCCCTGTCCAAAGCAATTGAAACTAATTTCTGTCGTCCCACCTTACCTCCAATGCTGAATCCTGATGGATCGCTGGCTCACTCTGCAAGTGAGAAAGCAAATTTGTTTGCGTCCCTGTTTGCAAGCAACTCACGTATGAACGCTAGCTCCAAGCAACCACCTACTGTACCTCGTTGCGATTCTTCAATGTCGGAGATCGCAGTACACACTAAAGAGGTTCGAAGAGTATTGTGCAGTCTAGACGTGAACAAAGCCAGCGGACCTGATGGCATACCAGCGAGAGTGTTAAGACTATGTGTGCCTTAACTGTCTCCTGTGCTGACACGCTTGTTCCGCCTCTCTCTTAAAGAAAGAATGGTGCCGGGGGCCTGGAAGCTTGCTAATGTACAACCAGTTTCCAAAAAGGTTGACCGTGCTGACCCTGCCCATTACCGTCCAATTGCAATTACCTCCATCCTATGCAAGGTCATGGAGAGGGTATTAACAGTAAGTTGCTGACCTACCTTGAAGACAATGATCTTCTCAGTGACCGTTAATATGGCTTTCGCCGGGAGTGGTCTATTGGTGATCTTCTTGTGTATGTCATGCACTGTTGGGGCGAAGCCATCGAGAAAAACGGCGAAGCACTTGCGATATCTCGAAGGCCTTTGACAGGGTCTGGCATGCAAGTCTGCTCAGCAAGCTTCCTGTTTATGGCATCCCAGCTGATTTTTGTACTTGGATTTCAGACTTCCTTAGTAAACGGTCCATCAGAGTAGTCGTTGACGGCTGCTACTCTGACCTTATGGCCAATGATGCCGGAGTTCTTCAGGGGTCTGTTCTCTCTGCAACTCTTTTCCTGCTGCACATCAATGACCTCCTTCGGCATGACACTTGATACTTGACAGGTGCAAAGACCAGTGGGGATGAAATACGTTCGTTAAGAAAGGCCATGGTAGAGCGAACAGATCTGACCGTAAGTCTTGTCTCCCGATGGTGCGACGACAATCTGGTATCATTTAACGCCACCAAAACACAGGCGTGCCTTTTCACTGCAAAAAGGAGTTCTTTCGACTGGACACCTACTTTTCGGGGTACATCTGTCCCTGTCACTGACAGGCTTGAGCTTCTAGGCATGGAGTTGACATCAAATCTAAACTTCGGCGTGACCATCGAGTACAAGGCTCAAACGGCGGCTAAGAAGCTGGGCATCCTGAATAGAGTGAAGCGATACTTTACGCCTGGACAGCTTTTAACTCTTTACAGAGCACAAGTCCGATCCTGCATGGAGTATTGCAGTCACCTTTGGGATGGCTCAGCCAAATACCAACTTGCCGCTCGTAGACTTGCCAAGAGGCTCATAGGCGATATAAAACTGGTGGACACCAAGCTACATAGCCTGGCACATCGCCGCAAGGTTGCCTGCTTGTCGGTTTTTTACAGATTGTACTTCGGAGAGTGTGCTCAAGAGCTTCACGACCTTGTTTCACCAGCTCCCTTCTACCATCGGACATTCAGACGCACCACCGGATACCATCCATACCTGGTCGCCATTCCACCAATTCGGATTAAGCGTTTCCAGTCACCATTTATAATGCGCACTCACTACCTGCGTCTGTGTTTCCAAACGCATACAACCCTAATCTCTTCAATGTAATAGTGAACAGGCTTCTTCTGGGTGAGCTCGCTCCATCTTAGACTCTGTCTCTGTCCTATGACTTAGACTAGAGTGAAGAGCAAACCCATCATTAATAAAATAAAATAAAAACAATTATAATAACTGTATAAAATAAATTATTTTCTACTAGCTGGTGCCCGCAAACTTCGTTTCGCTAACCGAATATTATGTTTAGCTTACTCGTACCACTGCCAGTATCAGTATTTCCTGCTTTTGACTTTAACTAAAATCCAACCAGATTACCTAAGTTAACAAGTAAAATTTATATATGCCCGCAGAATCGGCATATCATGCTAAACTACTTTACTAGGTATGCAGACATTTCTGTATCGCTCATACTGTAGCTGGCGGCTTTAAAATTCTACATTTTATCGGTTTTCTCGTGGGAATGAGAATTTTTCCCGCAGTAAAAAGAGTTTAAAATATTGACCAGGTTTTGCTATGTCGACATTTCTGTATCTCTCGTACTATAACTGGCGGTCTAAAAAATATACTTACATTTAATCTTATTTCTCAAGGGAATGAGCAATTTCACGCAGTAAAAAGGAGCCTTTGTCCTTTCCTTTCTTTGCTTATACCAAATTGTATCAAAATCGAATCAGTGGTTGAGGCGTGAAAACGTAACAGACAGACAATTTATAATATTAGTATGGATGATCTAAATCAAATTTAAAGACATTGAAGTAACAGTACCTTATTAAGGTCAGCCGTTTCCGGATACAGCCATGACAAGGAGCTCGGGTTGTAATACTCCACAGTGCAATTGAGGGTAAACGCCTCCCCATCTAGGAAATACTTGTCTCCACCAATAATTGTTGGTTCTATGCTTGAATTCATTGGACTCACAACTGAAATAAAAATAATTTTACTCATATAAGTATCTATGTATCTATATTATTCATTTTGATTAAGAAGGACTAACATCAATCATACAATAATAAAAAAGTAATCTTTATTTATGTTAAAATATTCTTTAAGAGTATGATGAGTAGGTAGATATTATATATAATGACTCTACACATGCTGCAGTTATAGGGTGACATTTTACTAGCGATCGACTATTCAAAACTAAGGATGTGCTGGTAAAAAATTATATCATTCCCTAGGTAACACAGGTAATATTATGTTATTTTTAACTCTCATAGTAAGAAAGCCAAAAACCTTTTATGTTCCTTAGTAAAGTCCATGCTCATCCAACGGTCACAAATTTTCATTCAGATATGGTTGTTTAGGTAATTACTCATTCTACTCATAAAATATACTTACTAAATTTAAATTTTCTTACAAAAACGTGGAAAAAAAGCTGTTTGAAATATAAAAAAATCATGGCCATAATAATATTTGGATTGTGGCTCTAACAAATGCTCTTTTTTTGTATTGATGAGTAAAACAATAAAAGAATCTAAGACAGATCTCGCACTGATTAAAAATGTTTTATACAATTATTTTTACAATGTCAGTTCATGACGCCAATAAGTGATAATAATATCCCACATTGAATAAAGTAAATTTCAATTTAAATTTCACCTTGTTTTCACTCTGTTTATGATTGCTGTAAGCCAAAAAACGATACTATTCATAAATTTGTCAAAATATTTTATATTTTCCTTGTCAAAATAGGTATGGCGTTTTCGAATAAAATCAAGAAACTAAGTCCTCTACAACAAAATATTAAAGAGTTATTGTCTGTTAAATTGTAAACTCTATCATACAGTCAACCCTACATGAGATGTAAATGGATATATTTTTTAAATATTAGTGTTAGTTAATTTATACATTAAAGTGCAACAAGAAAACGCAGAGCAACACACCAAGAAGAAAAATTTAAAAGAAAATTAAAATTGGAAGCAATAACACAGAACATAATCTACCACACCGACTACCTGGTTAGGTGACATCAACATTGCACTGCTAATTACTTACTGTTAATAAGTAACTCAGAAGGTTTTTCGTTTCCCCGCAGTAGTATGCATTTGAAGGTGCCTTTAAATTTTCGTTCGCCATTTTTCATTAATGTAAACCCGATCTTTGGAGAGTACGCTATAGTATAACCTTGTGGCTTGTTACTCTGCGGCTAGTAGCATAACGCCAAATATCAGTTTGTTAGTACTAATACTAGTTACAATAACACGTCAGTTGGTATGTTTTTCAATTCTTTTCCTTTATTTTTTTTGTAAAAGCTTAAAAATAATATATATAGGACTTGGTAAGTGTAATTTTGATTGAATAGCTAACAAAACTTAAAATTGAAAAACATACTGCATTTCATTCACGAAAAAGTTGATTAATAGGCATCTTTTGATTCAATTCTGCATGTCTTGACTTTAACGTGAATGCAGTGAGTGTTTCAAGCAAGAAGAAAATTCACACATAAAGTTCACCTACATATTTTGTGCACTTCAACATTATATTGAAGGGTTTCGCCGTGTTTGTCAAAACTACATGTGAAAATAGTTGAAGTAAAATCGGGAATTTCATCGCTATCGATGGTGAACCCAACCTTAGAACTATATGAGTAACCATCATGTTCAAAATCTGTGGGGTCCTGAATATTAAAAAGGCAGTTAGTTTACAACCGCAGTTACAGAAAATTGTGCATACTTGCATTTTTTAGGAACATGCTTTGACATTAGCTATAAATAAGCATTAGTAGGCAGCATTCTACGAAGACACGTTAATTTCAGTGCATTGATAATAAACACAGCGCATTACAAAACAATTTCTTCAGGCTCATAATATTAAGGTGTTTTGTCATTTACCGCAGAGAAGCCAATTAGATTATAAATCTTTTCCACAGTCACTTGACCCGTGCATAAATCTATTATCTATTTAATTGCAACGATTCTCTTCATTAATAACTGCACGTTTAAATAGTATTACAATTATATTATACGTACCGAATCACTTGAACATATTACTGTATTGGAATAAAGTAATGACACTTTAGTATCGGGTGTGGTGGGTTTACATTCTACAATAAATTTTGAGTCGCTTTTTGCCACGACAAACGATCTATACGGAGCATACGACTGACGAGATCCTAAAAAATACATAGAGTTTTAGCAGAATATAACATTGACAGGCAGTTATAGGATTGGCTTTGTTGAGTATTTGATTCTCACCATTAACGTAAACGTATATATATGACACATGTTCTGAATTTTGCGGTTCCTCTACGATATTCTGAAGAATTCGTGTCTCGTCTATTGTGTCATCTATACAAGCGTAATACCTCACTGCACAACGATCAACAGAGATCAAGTCTAGAGCCGCCCAATATCCCAATCCACCATTTGAAATTCCACTTCTGTTCTCTGTACGGAATGTGTTTTCTAGACTTTCTTCCAACAATTCTTGCATTACAAATCGCACCGGATTTTTTCCATGACATAAAAGTGTATAATTTTGTTGGTACATTAATGTTATTTCGGAGTTCGGTGGACTAACAATGACTGGTCCATTTGAATCTTGGGCATCTGAAAACGACAATAGTTTCCTATTTGTAATTGGCAAATGCCAACAATTTCTGGCTCTGCCACAAATGTACCTTATAATTTGGAAGAATATTTTCACTTATTCTTATTCATATTTTTTATTCGTTTACTTCGACGGGTTTTGCTCTTATTTTGACAAAACTATGCTTAACTTTAAATAAACGCTTTTAAAACGTGCCAGTCTTAGCGAGCTTATTTGCACTTTTTATGCTTGTAAGTAGTTTTTTATTTTTGGGTACCTACTTTTATATTTTTTTAGCCACTAAAATATTTGTTTGAGTTTGAACATTATGACGCGTTGAGATCATAAATTTTGACAAAAGGAACTTAAAACTTTAAAAAATCACGTGATCCTGTTCAGCACAGACCAAAAACTTCGCGTGCGCCCTTAGGGGTGGGGTGACAGGCTGACGACAGCATCTCAAGTTTCGGTGCTTTGTGGTGTTCAGCAATAATTTGTATTTTCTGCATAGGTATGACATGACATCACATATTTATCGCCCAAGTTGTCATCTCATTCTCGCAAATAAAAAGATATTTGACAAACTGTTGCACGATGTTAAAATGTAAGAATTATGGTTATTATGTAGAGTAATTAAAGTAAGATGATAGGTAATTAATCAACTAGAAAGAGTAAACTATCTATCGAGTGGTTGATGTTTGCGAGGCAAACACCTATGACCTTGGACTAAGGGATGCAGGTAGGTGGATGTGGGGAGGTGCGTCAACCGAGGGCACGTATCCGACTACAGCTGACAGTTATCGAGCTAATGGTTGTAACATGAGCCAAGCAGACTCGCTATGGTCACCTATCGAAAACATTTATTAATTAGCGACAGTGAACTAGGCGCGGCAGGGCGGGGCCTCATTCGGGAAATTAATCCTACCAGCAGGAGCAAATTAACAATTGATTGTATCAAGTTCTGGGAAATAAAGACAATTACGCGATTAGGATAGGAATAGGACCCCCACCAGCTTGACCGAGAATTACTCGTAATTTCATTAGATTAAGAGGGTAGTGACGTCTGATGTTGGGTGACGTAAATGGAGGTAGATATATTTAATTCAAACAGCTAACAGAAGAATAATTATAGATCCCAATATTAGGAAAAAATACGTTCAAACTAAGTACTTACCTACTAACTAATCATGCCAACTAAGCAAACATTTTATATGGGCCTACCTTTATTTTAAAGTTTCGAATATAAAAATTCTATTAGGTTATTACTTTATGATATTGTAAAGAAGAAGGTCTAAAATACCCCATTTCGTGACTTTGACGTACTGATCTCAAATTAATTAAAGAAAAATATGGTATATGTCCGTATTCCACCCTACATAGGAAGGAACATGCAATAAAGTTCTCTAAAAAAATTAAATTATAGAATGGACCCACTAAAATTTCCAACATTTAAATTTTTCTAAAAGTGTTTTGTGCTACAACAACATGGTGTCGTGTTTCATTGTAAATGCTTTTTTCAGCTTACTCTACTCTACTGGTGAAAACCTATTATTGGTTTTCTATTTTTATAGTTTTTATGTATATTGTGTCAACAGCTGTTGGTTATCCAAAAAAAAATAAGTTGAGGGCCCCGATTCTCTTATTTTTTTAGTTATTGTAATGCCATCGAATGTAAATTGACATGATAATTCCACTTCAAACGATAGGAGAATTCAATATCGCCAAATCTGTCCCACTGACTGGCCATTGACACAAAACCTGTGACAAAACTGAAACGATTTTCATTTAGCAGACTTCAGGCCCTGGGCTTGTGTATTTTCTACTTGGCAATCGATACATATGATTTTTGGACGAGTTAAAGTCCTTGCAAGTATGAACCTAGGAGTTTCCAAAATTGGCAGTTTCTATTCAATAGCAACCGTCAACTGTTCCAAGACAGAAAAATAGTTTTGTTTCTGCTGATTTTGAAACTGTTTAATCTCAATTTCATAAGAATACTTAGTAAGTAGGTCAGCTGAACTAACTTTAACATTTTCAACAACTTTATTCATTTTTTGCAATTCTTTCAGATATGTTTCGTTGAAGCCCTCAGTGGGGTGATTTTGTATGAACGGTGGACCTACTACTTTTTTGTGACTTTTCAACTAATTCATAAAACTTTCCAAACTGTAAGCACAGTATAATTAATAGTACTAGTAATAGTACTAGCGTACAGTATGGTCACTCCCTGCCTCCCCCTACAAGCGCCGCCCACCCACCCGCGCGCGGAGGACGCTCAGACACCGGCTAGCCAGGACGCGACGACGAAGGTCATTTCATACTGCCGCACATTGCATTCCTGATTCACGAACGCAAAATGGCGGCAACCCTGACATGCTGTCTCACACACACAAGCACGGTCCGCGTTCACCTACGCCAGCTTAGACTGTGTGCGTAGCAACGCGTTTGATTCATACATTTGAGCGCCAGTGTCCGAGGTGTGCTGTAAGTATACTGCTAATAAAAACGATGTCTGGAGATTTCATGCTTTATTTTGCTATGACGTAATATTTTATTGCCGTGTGATTTTGGCTTAAATTTGCATCACCCCATTTATTTCCCGTGGGTGTCGTACGAAAGGGACTCGAGGGTTACATGTATATTGCAATTTTAGGCGATGGGCTGACAACCTGTTACGATACCAATTTTCCTGAATCGCCCGAAAATGTTTGTCAGACTTGTCGTAGTGATCATTTTTACGGCGGCAGTTTACGCTCTGCCTTCCTCGCAAGGGTATATCCCTTGATATATGTATGTATGTATGTATACTCATTTTATTAGTGTTGGTACTTGTAGGGGCGGATACCTCGTTTCTACATATCGCTAGCATCCTGTTGCTACATTTATTGTGAAATGAGACACTTCCTTTAAACACATTATGAACAGTTTCTTACAATAGCCACAACATTTTACAACAGTTGATGTGGTTAATGGTCCTTTTGAACTAATAAATCGAACCCACACTCGTAGCGTAGATAAATTGGGAATTCAGGTAAGTACTTAATACGAATTTAGATACAAAAACGACAAAAACGAAAACATTTATCAAACGAAGCTGAATAGGAGATGATTTATTTACTCGTTTACGTCGTTTGATGTAGCCTTTATCGCAACACTGGTTTGCTTTGCACTTGTTTACCTACAACATAAATATATATAGATTATCTACCCATTATCTATGTACTAGATATTATAAAATTAATTTCACACCTAAACCCTCCACTTTGCTGCTAAACAAATGAATCCCAAAATATTTATTTGACCGCTATTTTAGTTTAATAAATACTCTTGACATTGTATGTTATCTACAAGCTATCCCACGCTTGTGATTTTTATAACCACTTCAAATCTTCGCGGTTTATCTTACAATCAACGTTCCCGGTCTGCCCACTGTCACTGATACTTCAATCTGTACTATCAGTAGCACATCAACCTAGCCGTTTTAGGGGTCAACGTATACTGGTTTTTCTTAGAAACGATATGAAAACCCAATGGAAGTTGATCACACGGTTAGGTTGAAGTGTTGCTGTTGATAGTATAGACATAAAGATTATAGAATAAAAGGTAATTCGTAGGTAGGCATGCACACAGATATATCATTATTTACAGTAAATGGAAATATATCAAGTTTCAAAATTGGTGAATCATAGACCTGTATGCGTTATACCATTTACCTAGGTAGTCCAACTTATAGTTAATAATCAAGTTATTTTAAATGGTCGTTTACAATAACCTAGCCTAACAGTACTGGAGTACTGTAATGCTATAAGGCTGGATCATTCGAAAATATGACCAGTTAATGAAAAATATTTAAAAAAATAACGATGTACTATGTACATCAAGCCACAATGGCAACTCTGAGTATTTTATTTTTCAAAATCATATGACAGTAAGTATAATCCCTTAAAACGAGATAATTGTTCTAATTATTAAACGTTTTAAGGCGAGTGTAGCCGTGATCAGCCTCGACAGTGGCGATATTACACAAAAAAAGGTTTATCTTTATACAAACAATATATCAGAATGTCCGTAGCGCAAATTTTTTGTAAAATTAGAACCTGCAAACCAAAAGTAATTAAGATTAAGGCAAAAAGTGCCTAAAAATGGCCACTTTTGGTATGAACCTATACAGATATTTCTGATTTTGTTTCGGGATATTCGCCACAACATTTTGCGATTTTATAGTTGGCTTCTTTTGATGTTTTATCTGGGGTATTCATAATCCGCCACGGCTCAATTCCAGTTCAAGATTAATTTACTCGATTTTTGACTTCGTGTCGTGAGCAATCGAAATGGAACTAATGTTTACTTATTTACTATTTTGTAATATATTTTCCTTCCGTACTTTATTTCTCTGCACACGTACTATCGTTTAACTCCTAAGTTATAAATATATCTTTTATTTACACAAAACGTACTTCAAATACCATCCATATGTGTTTTCATAATATTACGTTTGGCACTCTGGTATTTTACTTGGCTACAGTCAAATACATACTGTATGTATATTCTATTAGGTATGTATGTATTGGTAATCCATGGGTTAACGTAATTAAAAACGGATCGAATGAAAGTAAAAAGTTCGTAAGAAATAGTAAATAATATGATCAAAAATTATTGATAAACGATAAATTCAACAATATCAGGTTTGTGCGTTCGCCCTCGATAATCGAACAAGGGACCTTCGGATCTTGAGGCGAATGTTTAGACCACTAGACCTCGCTGCAGTCAACGTCTACGTAGGTAAAAGCAGAATAAGATTGCCTAGTATGTATTGGAAACGTGACTACAATTTAAACTCTACCTAAATCTGTCAGGACACCTGGGACGGATTTACCTTGTACCAGAGTAGGTAATCAATCACAGTGATCCTTTTAAGGATCCTTGTCCATTTTTGCATTTTCTACATACATAATCTTTATAACTGTGCTACTCGTAGCATTAATAAATCATGCTCATCTATTATACAAACAGCCATATAATCAATGCAGAAAATCATTGGTCATAAAAATAATTGTATCTATTACCGATTTGAACTAGAAATTAGTAGTGCATACGTACTTATCAGTGGCTAGTGCTCCTTTCATCTTTGAAAGAGACTGTCACAGCTAACGAAAACTTAGATCGGGCTGGTGATAAGAAAAAGATTCCACAAAAACATAGGCTAAAAAACGAAAAAAATGGACCGATGAATACTAATTACTAGCCGATCAGCCGATTGGAGTTACTATAGAAGCTCAAAATATTTTTGTCTTATTTCGATTATTTTCCTCGAGGAAAGTTGTTCCTTATCACTAGCCCTTAGGTACTCTGTTCTCAGTATCAAAACTCAGGACGGGCTGGTTATAACGAAACAGTTACTCCTAGGAACATAGCTCGACATATATAAAATTAAATTAAAAAGTAACTGCCGGCCAAGACAATTTGTATGGCAGGTCCATTTAAAAATCGTTTGACCTTTGTTTCTCAGGGAAAGTTGTTCCTTATCACCAGTCTGTCCTGAGATTTTGCGATCGGCCAAAGGCTAAAGTCTAACAATTTGCTGTACTTATAAGAGAATAACTTACAATGAATCACAGTTCTCATAAATTTCCGATAGTTATGCTTGGTCAGACGCTGCCGTGACTCATACTTTGTGATGCGGAGTCTGTGGAGTCTTTGGTAGTACCTACTTTAATGGAACCCGTACATTGCTTTCGCCTAAAATGCCGCGACATATAAAGGCGGTATCAGTCCCAAAAATTTAATCCTTTTCCTTTTAGCTGCGATAGAGAGAAACAGACAATGACAGCTCCGCTCCGGAAAACCTAATATTTATTTAATTATTACAATATATTTCAAAAAATAAGCCCGTACATTCATTATTTATTAAATGATAACGAAGAGGACACAATATGGAATGATGGATATCAAATAAATCATTTCGATATTTAGTCTAAAATATGGTCCAAAAAACGCAAAATAAGAGCTAAGAATAAGAATAATAATAAATATCGTCTCATAATTTGGAGATTTCAAGAAATGGGATACAAAATTCCGAAATCTATCTAAACTTTCGCGGGTTCCTCTTTAGGCCCATTTAATCTTAAGTACTGGGTGGTAGGTACAGACTTTGTGTCTTACGGCGGCGGTACGTAGCGGCCACTGACTCAGCTCCATTCGTGATTTATAACAAAAAAATATAAATAAACTGTCCGGCAGTTTGGTGACTCATCTCGCTCACTCAATTTGGTAAGACTTATTGGAATAGGGGAGATGAATTCTCAAAAAACTTTGATACTTGCAAATAAACGGGGACATTCTTCCCAATACTGACAGGGTGCACGCAGTCCATGAGACTGAACAACTTTTCCCTAGAAACATATGTCAGGAAATACAACATCAAGATCAGCTGACTGCAATTACTATGGAAGTCAAAATTTGTTTTGCGATTCCTGAAATATTTTTTCATCGGAAGTTGTTCACTTTCATGGTCTGAATGCACCCTTTAAGTATTCGAAGAGCTGTCCCTACACCCTGTATAAAACATAACTTTTAACAATAGGTTAAAAATTCCGTGTAATGCCGGCTTAGAATAGCATCACCCCATTTCCTTCCCGTGGGAGTCGTAAGAGGCAACAAAGGGACTCGAGGGTGTGTATTGCAATTTTAGACGATGGGCTGACAACCTGTCACTATGGCTATACACAATTTGCCGAATGGCCCTCATAATTGTCAGACGTGGCGTAAATGTCCGTTTTTTGCGGCCGTTTACGCTCTGTCTAATCCGCAAGGGATCATAGGCGTGATATGTGTGATAATGATATGTATGTATGTAAAAATTACGTAAAATATTGTAAGAGAGTAGCAGCTTGTCATCTTACTATCTAATCTACATTCAAAATTCAACAAAGGAATGTAAATAACTAAATCAAATCGCTTAGACATGGTTAAGGGCGCAGCGCATTATATCACGCCTATATCCCTTGCGGAGTGGGCAAAGCGTAGACGCCGTAAAAGCAAACATTTACGCCACGTCTGACAAACATTTAGGGATAATTCAGAAAATATATTTTGCGATAGTGACATGTTGTCACCCTATCGCCTACAATTGTAACACACATGTTATCCTCGAGTCCCTCAGTCGCCTATTACGGCATCCACGGGTAAGAAAGGGGGTGATGCTATACTAAGCCGACATCACTTTTGTATATCATCACATAGCATTACATAATATATGGTAAAGATTCAATGATTAACAACTTATTTTTAGAAATTATACCTATTCTTACCATTACTAGCTTACTTTTCCTAGTAGATATTACTGCAAGTAGCCGCCATAGACATTGCAAAAACATTTCGCCTTACGTATTCTTGACTGATTGAAACCACAACTGAGGTTTTCTTGTTAAAAATACTAGAGCATTGCACTTCTAGCTCATAACATAAACAAACACTTATGTTGAAATTCAATGAATATAACAAATTACTCATCGGTGCCCTAATGATTAAAAATGAGGAAAGTTGAATAAAATCATTACTAACCTACCTATGTAAGTTTAGTCGGTGAATTTCGGATTGTTTAAATGTGATATTAAGGTTTTCTGCGCAAGTTGTCATACTTAACTTAGCTCATACAATCAAACAATATCACGTAGCAAGTGAGGGAAAGTCCCGAGCCTTTATAAGATTAAGGTTATCTTCATATATTTTGTAGGAATATGACAGAATCAGGAATTTAGGTATATTTCTAAGAATTTGGACAAAAACCGGAAAACGGCAAAATTGTGACTTCTGCTGCTAAACAAATCTAGGAATTTCGGCCGAATTCATAGGATTCTGACCAAAAAGCAATGAACCTAACTGGTATACCTATTGCTGTCAATTTTGGCGGCAAGACATGAACATGTGCCATTTGATACAACATAAAAATACAAACAGAAAATACTCATAAAGGTAAAATGTCGTCAGTGATACAAACAGAAAATACTCATAAAGGTAAAATGTCGTCACTGATACAAACAGAAAATACTCATAAAGGTAAAATGTCGTCAGTGATACAAACAGAAAATACTCATAAAGGTAAAATGTTATCAGTGATACAAACAGAAAATACTCATAAAGGTAAAATGTCGTCAGTGATACAAACAGAAAATACTCATAAAGGTAAAATGTCGTCAGTGATACAAACAGAAAATACTCATAAAGGTAAAATGTCGTCAGTGATACAAACAGAAAATACTCATAAAGGTTAAATGTCGTCAGTGATACAAACAGAAAATACTCATAAAGGTAAAATGTCGTCAGTGATACAAACAGAAAATACTCATAAAGGTAAAATGTCGTCAGTGATACAAACAGAAAATACTCATAAAGGTAAAATGTCGTCAGTGATACAAACAGAAAATACTCATAAAGGTAAAATGTCGTCAGTGATACAAACAGAAAATACTCATAAAGGTAAAATGTCGTCAGTGATACAAACAGAAAATACTTATAAAGGTAAAATGTCATCAGTGATACAAACAGAAAATACTCATAAAGTTAAAATGTCGTCAGTGATATACTTACTTACTTTAAGAGTAAATTAGGGCAATAAAAATATTTCTGCATGTTTTTAGAAACTGAAATGCTAAGGCTAGTATTTAAAATGGTATGATTATTAAAAAGGGTTTTAAATGTTACAATACTGTCATAATCAAAAACCAACTGCGTACACTTTTGCAAACCTTCGCACCGGCGATGCAACAAAATCAGGCGGCGTGGAAATGTCCTCATCACTTTCACTTTATATAATAAAGTATGGGAAAAGTACTTTAAACAAGAAAATAACAAAAACAAGCAAAGCTAACCAACACGATATAACACGGCGCGGATGACAGGCGTGGCGGAAGATGACGAATTTGTAATTCGAACATTTTGAGACGAGTGAAAATAAAAATGTTTTAAGTTAAATCATTTTGTATCATTGTTATTCAAATCAACAACAAAAATCGGATATTTAGGGTTATATGTAAGTATTATTTATTGTATTTTAATATGGCATGTTGACTTAAGAAAACTATTAATGCTTGAATTGGACAAATTTGTATAGACCCAGGTTGACAGGTGTCAGATCCGTGCTAATGATATAGATTATGGTTCATTTCCATTGTTGATAGATATCAACAAAGAGATCTTTGCACATGTATCTGCCACTTGAAAATCAATTCAAGGTGGCAAAAACTACAAAAGCCATATTTCACAGCTGTCAGATTCATGCTAATGCTAGTGTGGAATGGCAGAGGAACCATTTTTCTTTGTTGATATCACTTTCAGTATGGAACTGACAGTTGTCAAGTATGGATTATTGGTATGGCCTTATTTTACTTTTAATATCATAGTAATGTAACATTTCAAAACCCTATTTAATAATCAGAGCGACGACCGATGATGTAGCGCAGTGGTAGTGCAACTGCCTGCGACGCAAATGTTCCTGGTTCGATTCTTGGTAGGGCACTCACAAAATTTAAATTTATCACTTTGTGAACTAGTTTCCCAGTCTGGTTAGGACATTGCAGGGTGAACTACCTGGTTTTCCGTGAGAAAGATGGTTCTGTGCTTCGGAGGGCACGTTAAGCTGTCGGTCCCGATTGCTGTCTTGATAACTTAGATGGCGTAGTAGTAGTAGGCAGTTGAAAAACTCTGACACCAGGGTTCATCGGGTCGTGGGACGAAAAGGTGTCCTACACGAAAAAGAAGAAGATTGTAGAGGTATTTTCAAAATTTCTCATCAAGCCACAAATGACGTTCTCGTTTTGAATTAAAGTGTATTAGTTTATTTTTCAATGTATGTATCTGCTTATTAGAATGCTCGTGTCACCAGACACTTGCAATCTGAAGCATGCTTCACTAAAATGACAGTAGCAAAATAAAATAAAAATAAAATTATGTAAAAAAACTTTTAAAACAAGCTTTTATTTAAGTGCTCTGAAAAGATGAAAATAAAATTTTGGATGACATTAACCACATTCATTTATGACTTTACAGAAATGAAAATATAATAAAAGCTTGTCGCGATGCCTAGAAGAAACTACCTAATTACAGTTAGGTGCGTACCTTATTACAAAATTTCAATCACAAATTGAAAGTTTCGCGACAAGCTTTTATTATATTTTCATTTCTGTAAAGTCATAAATGAATGTGGTTAATGTCATCCAAAATTTTATTTTCATCTTTTCAGAGCACTTAAATAAAAGCTTGTTTTAAAAGTTTTTTTACATAATTTTATTTTATATTTTTTAGTTTATGTTACGATAGTTATTGATCAATACGAAAGTCTTTCTATAAAACGGAGAGACCTTCAATAGAAAAACTTAAGGCACGGGGAAAACTAACATTAGGATAAAGTATAATTATCTCTTTTATATTCTATAGAAGTAGGTTGGTACCTACTCCTCCGGCATCCCTAATAGAAGAATTAGCTTGTAATATGTCTTAGTCTTTTCATTTCGTTGATGGCGTCATTATTACATGGCCGCGTCCCAGTTAATTTCGAACAGTCTAATTCTTCTATCAGGAGGCCTTCTATTGACGTGACCCTAAATCATGGTAGGCCTACCAACTGCCTATCATGAACGAATTCGTATACAAAATTGCAAGTCCCAGCAGTTGAATATTGAGGAGTTCCATAGTTCGAAGACAACCCTGGATGTAGCGTCTAATTCATGGTAGGCCTACCAACTGCCTATAATAAACGAATTCGTATACAAAATTGCAAGTCCCAGCAGTTGAATATTGAGGAGTTCCATAGTTCGAAGACAACCCTGGATGTAGCGTCTAATTCATGGTAGGCCTACCAACTGCCTATAATAAACGAATTCGTATACAAAATTGCAAGTCCCAGCAGTTGAATATTGAGGAGTTCCATAGTTCGAAGACAACCCTGGATGTAGCGTCTAATTCATGGTAGGCCTACCAACTGCCTATAATAAACAAATTCGTATACAAAATTGCAAGTCCCAGCAGTTGAATATTGAGGAGTTCCATAGTTCGAAGACAACCCTGGATGTAGCGTCTAATTCATGGTGGGCCTACCCACTGCCTATAATAAACGAATTCGTATACAAAATTGCAAGTCCCAGCAGTTGAATATTGAGGAGTTCCATAGTTCGAAGACAACCCTGGATGTAGCGTCTAATTCATGGTAGGCCTACCAACTGCCTATAATAAACGAATTCGTATACAAAATTGCAAGTCCCAGCAGTTGAATATTGAGGAGTTCCATAGTTCGAAGACAACCCTGGATGTAGCGTCTAATTCATGGTAGGCCTACCAACTGCCTATAATAAACGAATTCGTATACAAAATTGCAAGTCCCAGCAGTTGAATATTGAGGAGTTCCATAGTTCGAAGACAACCCTGGATGTAGCGTCTAATTCATGGTAGGCCTACCAACTGCCTATAATAAACAAATTCGTATACAAAATTGCAAGTCCCAGCAGTTGAATATTGAGGAGTTCCATAGTTCGAAGAAAACCCTGGATGTAGCGTCTAATTCATGGTGGGCCTACCAACTGCCTATAATAAACGAATTCGTATACAAAATTGCAAGTCCCAGCAGTTGAATATTGAGGAGTTCCATAGTTCGAAGACAACCCTGGATGTAGCGTCTAATTCATGGTAGGCCTTACCAACTGCCTATAATAAACGAATTCGTATACAAAATTGCAAGTCCCAGCAGTTGAATATTGAGGAGTTCCATAGTCCGAAGACAACCCTGGATGTAGCGTCTAATTCATGGTGGGCCTACCAACTGCCTATAATAAACGAATTCGTATACAAAATTTTGTGTCCCAGCTATAAACCGCTGAGGAGATCTCTCGTACGGAGCCGATCCTGGCAGCAGCATCAGGTCAAATTTATGATTAACATGCATTGTCATCGGTTCTGAACCAACATGCAAAATTTCAACTCAATCGGATACCGAGAAGTGGTTCAAATTAAACTTGCAAGATTTGCACCGAACAAACATTGTTACTTACTTACATACACTGCAAGTTAAATAAAAGCTTTTAATAATATAACGTGTTGCCTTGATTATTTTTGTTCACTTTTCTGGTTATTCCGTATTAACTTATAACGAAAGAATTACTTTCAAAGAAATAAATCATTAAAAATACTTACAAAGTTATAAAGAAAGATTATCATTTGTTGGCCACGTCGTCTGTTATTTGAGCTCCAATAATTTAATATTTACTTCATCTATGGGAACTTATCGCGGAATATATATTTATAAAATTTTATTTTATGATTTAATTTAAAAAAACCAGGAGGGGTATAGAGGTAAAAACGTCTCGACGCGACGATATTAGACCTATTGCGGCTTCCACCAGTTCGACGCAGAGGCTAGAAGGGAAGGCAAGATAGTAACCACAGAGAATCTTTTCTTTTATTATACCTTGAAGGTCAATTTATCAATTGCTTGGAGGTTCTATTTAAAATTCGTATATGCATAAATGTAGACTAGCTGTTACCCGCGGACTAGCCTGCGTGCTTATATTGTATACGAAGGGATATATTCATTCAGCAAGAATAAGTGAAAACAAAACTACTCATTTTCACTCCGTCGAAAAAAAATGTTATAAACGTCATTTTCGTCAAGTCAACACGAATTCCTGATTTTGTCATACTCCTGGGACAAATATATATTTATCTATATTTCAAAGTTTTTGTTAATAAAATTCATATTTTAACATATCAAACGCTTGAAGCTACCGGAAGTATCTACTTCTTATTTCCCTGAGGATCTTTGAGATGGCAATGACAGAGTACCTACCCATTAACCCAGTCCCAGTGTTGCCGCAACCGAGGTCCCATAATACACATATCCGCCGCTAAAAGTGTACATATTGTGATAAAAGTGTACATGACCATTTTTATTTGCAAATCACTCATAACAGCTTTTCTGTACATATTCTTCTCGCCAAATAGTAAGTACTATTTTTTGGATTGGAAAAGCCATTACTTTTTTCTTTTAATCTGTATGTACAAGGAAAGACTTTTACCGAATAAAATAAAATAACTCCTAGAAAAAGTAGCTTAAACGGATGATGTAGCGCCTTTTTTAGCCATGGTACAAACATAACAAACTCTTACCTGTATCAATTCAAAGAGCATATAACCACTTATGTATCAATTCTTTAGTCTAAAATAAAATCAAAAAACGTTTCGGACTTTCGGGACCGGGATTTCAAGGGACCATTCCCTAGTGCGAACGATGACGAAAGGAATACGCGATATGGATCGACTCAGTATCATGGCCTACGCGCGGGAATGTGAAGCGGGCTTAACAGACATCCAGCAGTGTATTCTAAACTAATATTCAAGCTAATATTTAAGAAAAGCCATGTGGTGCCGGCAGAGTAGAATAGCACCACCCCATCTCTTCCCGTGGGGGTCATAAGAAGCGACCGAGGGATAAATCCGACCCAAGCACAACGATCCTGGAGAGGCCAACTCCACAATTAAACCCGGAACGGGGTCTCCGTCAGGCGCGTGTGACAGAGATCTACCGCGCGGCAGACTCCTGCAGCCGACCTGGCTCCGCACGTATCGACTAGTCGTTCCTGCGGATCCAGCCAGGAAGGCCGAGAGGGTGGCGCAGGTCCTGGGCAGCCCTGCATTTTCCATAATTGCGTCCCAGGCAACGCAGTGTCTGTGGAGATGACACTTCACCCGCGTCACGCGGATAAAAGTCTTGCCTCAGACACTGATTAAATCGTCTGTCACAGACGCGTGAGGCCAATGATGATTTAGGACAAAGAAAAAAGTATGTATCTGTGGTGAGTGGAAGAGATACTTTAATATGGAGTTCTGTTAGAGCAAGGGAGATAAAATGTGTTAGCTTTCTTTAAGATTTTTTTCATCAGCGCTCATTTATTTCTTTGATTGAGTTATTTTGGCGGTGAGTTCAAGGAAATTACACATGTACTGGCAAGATTACACATTACACATGGAAGCCTAAAAAGGTACGTCAAATGTGTAAAATGTACCCTAACGGCAACACTGCCCAGTCCTCGCTCTACCGGGACTTAAGACAGTTTGCTAGCGAAAGAGCTGCCAGTACCAAACCCGTTTACGGCTTTCTCAAATGTCCTAGCAGCCCCAGATTAATTGACTGAGACACGTGTCTATTTATTTAGTTTCTTTTAAGTTCTAGTCAGTTTAAGGGTCTAGTAGTTATCCTGTCTGCTTGTCTATATATTACTACAAAAAAAAATAGATTACCTACAATAACGCTAGTTACTAGTTATTATTCTGTGCCTACAACAAGGGAAGAAAGCTGTTTTAGGTTATCGCACGAGCACATATTAAGACAACAGGTTTACTAGTAGGTACCTATTATATTACCTGTGGTTATGGTAATATATTTTATAACACTGTGTTTGCATACAAACCAACCAAGCTCGCCAAACATCCCAAACCTTTTAACAAATTACAATATTATTCACATTGTGGTAGGTAAGTAAAGCGTTATTAACTATGTAATTAAATTAGTGACCAAACTAAATTCAAAAATGCATTTGCAAAGAATGGTAGTAAAGTGATTAAGAAGTATTTTAATCACAAAGTTATTCACATTATTAATAGGGTGTGGTTTGTTACAGAGTTATTCCAAAGCCTTTATTTATTAGAAAATAAATGAATACAACGTTTTATCCTTCTTTTTAGCTTGTTTATTTAGGTCCCTGTATAACAAAAGAATAAATCATCACAATTTTTTTTCCTTATTTAAACCAAAAATCAATTTATTCAATGTAGGTTACCACACTAAGTAGAAAAACCGTTACACATTGATTGGTCTTTTCACACTTTAATTTGCGATTTTCGAACAAATCAAATTTAGTATTTCTTTAATTTGTCACGATAAAATGTTAAATTCATGACTTGGATGTCCTAGCAGCGCTAGTGAATTGAGCAGTTTTGACAGTTACTTAAGGCACTCCGAAAGTTTGTCCTTTTCTTTCGCGCCACTACAGACAAAACAGCCAGTCATTTTGCTCCCAAATTATCGTGAAATTTATTGATTTTTGCGTTATGGTAACTAGAGAAACACCGTTATAAAGTCTTATTCAGCGATTTTTACTGTATTATGTATCTAAATTCTAGCTTATACAATTTGATAATTATTTTAAAACTTTTGACATAATATTGAAAAATGTTTGCGACTTTGTATCTGTTAGATATTCGAAAATATCATATATTTTTTCAGAATTTTATGGCTATATCTGTTTGAATAAATCTAGTTTATAAAATAATCATACTCGCGCGCTTTGCAAGCCTTTATTATTACCTACTTGTACAGGTACCTATATACGTAGATATGGCATGAGTATGAAGTGATCGATCATAGAAGATTCATAGCAAAAAGCATAACTGTACACTAGTGTCCACCTATCACTCAGTTTATTGATAATGTGTAATGAGTGTAACAGTTTATTTAAGCAAAAAATATGAGAGGTTACGAGATCTACTTATTTAAGACAGGTACAGGACCGTGGCAATTTGCGCAGTAATGAAAACGCCTCTGCCCTGCGGTGGGTGGCTGTGGGCTGATGGTGATGATCATGATCACTATGATAATTTATCTATTATCAATAGTAAGTACCTCAAATTACCTATTTACATAACAAACATTTACTCGGTTTCCATAAATATGAGAATAAATTTGTTTAAGTTAATCCCTTAAATGGCTACCAGTTTCTGAGGTATGTACTAATTCAATCTGCTAATAGTACCTAGCTAGTTCTGTTATTGATATTGCTATAGTCTGTGATTGTAAACTTATTTTCTGCTCTAATCCAAATTGCATCATCATTAGCCTATTATCTACTTGTTTTTTCCCTATATCTGTTATGAATAGAGCAGCATGATGGCGAAGTAGTTTGTCAGTTAAACAAACTACTATTCAGGAATGTGGTACTGGTAATGTTATGATTTTCTTACTACAGTAGCCTACTATGTACTATGGTTATCTGCTAAATTCATTTATACGCAATAAACAGCTTGTTCTGTTATTTACAAAAATTTAATTGTCTACATACGTACATATTATATCACGCCTGTATCCCTTTCGGGGTAGGCAGAGATACATTTGAAGGTCATTCAAAAAAGTTGTATATTTCTACAGTGACAGGCTGTCAGCCCATCGCCAAAAATTGCAATACACATGTAATCCTCGGGTCCCTTATTTGCCTCTAACGACAACCACGGGAAAGAAATGGGGTGATGCTATCCTAAACCGACATCACACGGCTAACCTTCATCTTCATAAACTGGTTTTTTGATCTTGCTTGGCGCGTCTATTTTAGAATTTGCTATGTAAGCAATCAACAGATAATTGGGTATGAAATAACTTTGCGGCTCTTTTTACATAAACCTAGTCTTTTTTATATTAAGGCTCAGAAAATTTAGGAAGTCTTCTTTAAAGTAGAGTTTTCTTTTTATAGTTTCAACCTACTTAATTAACTCATAAAGGCTTTGGTCAAACACTGATATTTAAAACAAGGTGCAACAGTTTGATTATCGTGTTAGAGATCATTCGAAGAAGTTTTCTGCGGAAAGATGTTGTGTATTAAACAGAGGTACATTCAGCGTCCAGGTCCAAAGAAAAGTATGCAAACCTGCTGCTAATAATAAAAGGCAGATCACAAACGATCGCAGCATTCTCCGCTCTGCAATCATTTTAGCCAATAAACTCTAGTGGTTCCTGCCATGAATTATAATCAATTCTTTTATTCCATTACATGGAATGTTAATCGGCCGTTCTATTTATATCGTCAGTATTCGCCGAAGCAGACAGGCCTCGGGAGGCAACGTCTGGCCTGCTGCGTTGTTTCCAACACTACAGCAGTAAAGGCGCAAACACTTTAAACTTTGTAACACTGACTCATTTCCCTTGAAACTTCACTCGCTAGTTGTAAACAAAACTGTCGATTGTATCACGGAATCACTACATGTTGTTTCCTGTTAGTTTGATTATGTTTTGGAAATTAGAAAGGTCACGAAAGTTGACACAAGTTGTGTTGTGTGTGCCACGTGACGGAGTGGGTTGGTCGCGAAAGCGTCGCGGCGCGTCGCGAAGTCGGTCGTGTAGAGTCGACTGTTCCGCCCGCGCTCGCGTGCAGCACTGGCCACTGGCATCATGGCATGCCAGCCCGCCTAACCGCACCGCGAGATAACACCATACCAGTCCCGTACCGTAGAAAGAGACGAACGAACCGTAACGTAAGTACCTTATCATTTATCATCGAACTAAAACAAGCGCGCAATGGACCGTAAAATTACTAAAAACTTGTGATTGCTTTTGATGTATGGTCAAACGTTCTTGTTGACACAACAGTTAGCGAGGTTTTTGTTGCATCAAAATGCCATAACAGTAATAATTTGTGACCCAGAGAGTAAAGTAAAGATAATTTGTATTAAATTAAAACAAGTTTTGTTCTGCGCGCTAGCTCTACCTTTGGTCATTTTTTATTTCGTATACAGTATCTTTGTAATACAATTATTATATTCACAGTGGGAACTCTTCTATTGTTATTTGAAATAAGTTTATTTGATATTCAGAGATAGCATCATAATCTCCGTGTCACTAAACCCCTTTCCCGCTATATGGAAATTGCCATTACATTAACATTATTCATAGTTCCATAACTTATGGCAAGTAAACAAAGTCATCAAATGAATTGCAAAAGTAATTGTACCATAAAAAATTCCTAGTCTCATCGTATTTATGAACAAAGCTTACACAAAAAATAGCAGTACCTTTAACAGTACCTCTTTAGAAAAATAGGATTACAATTGCGACGATTACGGTTACCTACCTACTTACTAAGTAACCATATTAAGCCAGTATTATCATTATCAATGTTTATCAACCCTATCAAATTAAACATTTTAATACGTTTGCATAAGAATATAGTTAAAAATAACGTGTGCGCAGTGAAATTTTGGTAATCGTAATTTTCCAGGCGTAAAATCAAGTATGTTCATATTGACTTTCGTTTAAATTTTTTAATAATGTTCGCCTATTACTTTGTGGTTATAAATATTTTCTGCTAATAAACCTCTAAAGGTTTTTCACCTAAATATATATCTTACGTTCCCTGAGTGCGCAACTGCATTTTATGCATGCACCAGGGCTGTATTCGACGTAAATTAAGAGTTAACCGCTAATGAAAAAGTAGCTGCAAACTAATTAATTTACGGGTTCCCGGGAGATCCTGTAAATTGAGTCTTGCACGTGAGTTTGTCTGTACGTCTCCAGAAAATACTTTATCAGTCTGAATTACGTTGATTACAAATACCTGCATACGCAGCACGTATTTCTTTCAGAATTTGCATATTAATATTTAGGACTTCACGAAAAAAAAATATACAACTTTAAATGTAACTCATTTTTCCTGGAGGAGTGAAACCAAAGATAAATTTATGGATTGTAGTAACAGTATGAAAAAAAGTTATGTCGACAATTGTAATCGTAATAAAAAAAAATTGTTGTGCCTATACATGCTTCTAAGGCAAGTAAGCGGCATGCGTTAATGTCTAGCCGACTACTTGCTTCATTATTACGCCTTTTAATTTATATTAGGAAGAACGTAAATTCATTAAAACATTGCCCTATGTACAACATTAAATTAAATACCTGCAGTAGTGATATACACAGCTATACGTCAACAGCGAACCACTACTGTAAGGCCCGAAGTCTGCCGAATGAAAATCGTTTCAGTTGTATGGAGATAGCGAGTCAGTTGCATGGTTTTGGTCGTTTCGTATTCTTCTAACAGTTTGAAATATAGTTTAGTACAGTGACAATAGAATAATAGTTGAGTGGCGCTGGCATTACAAGGATAAAAATAAGAAAATCCGAGCCCTGGTCAGATTCACAGGTAATTACCACGGTTGTTTGGCGAGCTTGTTGCAAGATATTGCATAAATGTACAGGGAACGCTGTTGCCCGTTCCCTGCATTAATGTATCCCTCAGTCGCTCTCAACGACCCCAATGGGGCGAAATGGGGTAGTTCTATACATTAAATTAAAAATAATTTGTATGTTTTGTTTAACATGATCAGATTTAAGTTCTTTTTGGTGATTCTGAAAATAGATCCTACTCCAATATAGTTTATCGTTCATAGCTCCTTAACCAAGATAGATGTTATAGTGTATGATTATCACAGATAATGAAATCTTTATATAAAAATGGAGTATACTCTTTGACTGACTGAATTACCTACCTACACCGAAATACTATTGTTAAACCTTACTAACCAATGCAATGAGACTATAAATTTGACTAAAATTTAGAATTGAGAAATTGTATTAAGTGTAAGCACAGATAATAGAATTCTTATGTTTGCTTTGTAACTTTCTTTAAAAAATGATTAATCTATCTATTAACTACTACAGTAGTGTACAGACAAGAGTAAGGTAGCATTTCTTGCCGATAAACAATTTAACCCATAACTATTAATACCACTAATATAAAGCTAAAGTCGTAAGAGGCGACTAAGGGACTCGTGGGTGTGAATTGCAATTTTAGGCGATGGGCTGACAACCTGTCACTATAGCTGTATAAATTACGTGAACACTTTCTAAAGTCACTCCAATCGTCTTGATCGGATCTATAACATACCTATTTGGTTGTGTAACTTCAGGAATAATTTCTTAATCCAACTATCTTCTTTACCTTGCCCGATTATTGTGCCCTGTGATAAGGTAAACCTTATATTTATGTATATATTTTATATGTATATATATATATATATAATTATTAATTACATATATTAGTGTTCGTTATACTAGTTTATTATTTCATTTATTTTGCACCTGCCTCGCCCATTTCCACATGCCCTAACGTAGTCTGGTTCTGGTAGATAATGCCCTCGGCATTAAGTCCGCCCATGTAAATTAATTGCATAAAGTGAAATAAATAAATAAATATAGCGATACACAATTTTCCGAATGACCCTCAAACATTTGTCAGACGTGGTGTAAATGGCCGTTTTTTGCGGCTGTTTATGCTCTGCCTACCCCGCACGGGATTATAGGCGTGATATATGTGTGTATGTATATTGTATGCGTAAAATAAAGCTACGGGATAGGTGCTCTACAGTACAAAATGTTCTTATAGCCTTATAAGTTACAAGAGTATTGCAATTTAGGCGATGGACTCACATTTTCCGAATGACCCTCAAATGTTGGTTACATTTGGCGTAAATGAAAGTATTTAGTCCGTTTACGCTCTAGGTGATAAAGACATGATAAATATATTTGTATGTGTAAAAAATTTAAGTAGTTATTCTTGTTTAGGAGTTTATTAAATAAATAAAAAATACTGAATAGTGGATCTCGCAAAACGATGTGGTATCTACCGGATTTTGTTTACTTTGTTTGATAACGATAACCGTTAACAGTGATAATGGTTGACAATATTTATTTTTGGTGTAACTGTCCTTTAACAAGATAAATACGACAAACGATTATTTTTCATAACTTTTTATGATTATGTTTGGGTAATTATACATACATTATATCAAATTAAAAACATCTTAATGATTTTATTTCTCTACGAGTAAGATATTTGATGGATATTTTATTCCTCTCACTTTCTTATAGAAATGGAGTCACAATAATACGTCACATATTTTCTTTAACGTCACGTCAAACGATGTTGTAGCAACTAACGTCCTATTTTAATTAAATCGAGTAGGAAGGTGCGTTTGTACTTGTAACATTAATTCCCCAAATAGGTCTAAATGACAACTGTACGTACCTACATTGTGTGTAGTAGCGACCTTCACCCGTCGCGTGTTTTTGTAAATGTCGCAAGAATATTGACGCTAACATTAAAATGTTGGTACCAAGTCGCCGAAATGGAAACAAAGGATTACGTTTTCAAGGGCGGGTTTATCAAGATATTTGACCCGAAAGACTTATTTTTTTATTATAATATCCTTAAGAGCTAGTTCCACCAAGCTTTTCTTAATCAGAGACATTAAAAACAACAGTAAACATACAGTTAAAACTTTAAACTAAACAACAGGCGAGCCTAAATCTTCAAGAGATCTTATTCAGCTAACCTAGTGGGGGTGAAAGATGGGAGGGAATACGAAGTAAGCATAGTAAGTCACGAAAAAATTAACTTCAAATAACGCGTACTACTACGTATTGAAATAAAACTAATACACAATAAAAAATATGCTAATAAAATACTCAATTAACAATATAATAATGATGTAAAATACTCTTTTACAAAATCATTATATTGTTATAACTGACTGCCACAAAAGGAGGGCTACGATTTTCGAGAGTATGTATGTATGTAAATGAACAAATAAATTAAACGTTTTGATAATTGTAAACATATTATTTAATAACTTACTATATTTTCATATTCAATTTGTTTCGTCTCAGTAGAACTGCGTGGCACTAGTGACTAGATGTATTCAGATCAAATTCAGATGGTCAACAACTTGGTCTTTGACTGACATTCAGAGGTCCAAACTCAATGGTTGACTCAACCACAGAATAATAACTAGTAACAAGCGTTAACTCAATATCTATGGTAATGTGAAGCGCAGCATATTCGTAGTCAGGTGGATTGGTCAGGAACACGACTAGGGTCCAAAAAAAGGGGAAAGGGTTCAAACACAAAATAATTGAAGTCAGTCAGAATTCAGCACAATGAGTGGGACTGAGCTGGATATTCCACCAGAATGTCAAACACATTAAGCTTATTACAACTACTTGGGCCCTGCTAACGCGACAAGGGCACGTGCACGTAGTCACGTTAACGATAGAAAGACGAGCTGGATGCCCAGCCCACGCCAAAAACTGAAGAGAGTTGGAGGCTCAAAAGAGGGAAATAATGGAAGAAGGATAAAGGTCTTTGCCCTGCCCTGCCTTAAGCATTACTTTATTTTATTTCTTATATATAATAGGTGCCTAAATCAATTCTCATATTTTAAATGATAATGCTTGCCAACCTAACATAACAGTTCTGAATCTCACATTAATTTTTATATGTCCGAACGAGAGACTGAAGTAAGACAGATAATTTATTAGAGTCTACCTATCTGGTAAGGCGGTTCTCCTACTGGTCGTCCGTCGCTGCGTACTTTTAACGCACCGTAACGCTTGCGTCTGTTAAGTCTTGACTGCCGTAGCATAGAGTAGAAATCACATAGAGATGACACTCCCGCTCCAGACGCGCTCAAGGTCAATCCGTCTGGCTGTCTCTTAGCGTACAATTCAGTCGGGAGTGCGCTTCGCCGCGGATACGTTCGTCGTGCGGGTCGAATTTTCATTGGATGGATTAGCGAGCAGAGTGCAAGGTGTTGTATTCATAGGGAGAACGCGTTTTACAAAAAGAATGCTATTCTAATCTGGCACCACACGGCGCCATTTTTGCACCTATTTAAAAATTCTGTACCTACCTATTAACAATAAAATGGTAAGATAAGACTTTAAAACGGGTAAATATTTTGTTCCCACGGGAAAACTGTTAGCAGCGGTCGCAACCGCTTGACTGGCCGCTAGTCTGGAATAAAATTATTGGCAAGTGACAGCCCCGACTTAAAGCGCGGGAGAGTGCGGGGCGTTACGGGCTGCGGGGGGAAGTAGGTATTTAAAGCGCGGCTTTTGGGGCCCAGACAAAGGAGTTTCGTTTCTATACGCCAGTATTATTATCTATTCTTATGGCCGTAGCCGTATTTGTATGTGATTAAGATCAAAAATCGCAATTTTTTTTCGTCTGAGAGACGCATGCATTACGAGGCATTAAAAATACGCAGCGAGGGACGAAGATGAGAGAACCACCTATAATAATATTCATAGCAAATATGCATTTCGCTAACAAGATAGCAAACTAGTAGGTATCTACCTACTGAGCATAGTAACAAACTATCCACATTGTTCTAGTGCTAAGAGTGCTACGTATCTTAAGATGCTAATTTTAGAACTCAAACCTCACCCGCCCGACAGACGGCCTCCAGATGATCGGAACAAAACGAGTGCAAAAATTGCCGAACCTAGTTTTTTTAAGTGGTTAGTATTGTAGTTAGTAGATAATAATTTTAAATTCTATATAATCATCTCATCTAACATCTTCGTCAACCGTGACTTAGAAGTGACCAAAAATGTAATAGATACCATATACGTCTTAAATCTGTTTAATTGTGATAATGTAGTAAATGTTTACATTTATTTGGATTTTTCAGCGCTTAAATTCGCAATATTATCTCAAACCGAGGCTAGTTACTTAAGTAATTACCTACCTTCATACTTACTTCCAGTTTCATCATGTCCATAGACCAGTCAAAGGCTGGATTTCAATGAGTATGGGACCAGAAACTGCAACGCAATGTAAATTACTTACGACCAGGTAGGTACCTATACGGGCCTACGTAAGTCAATATTTTGATCATATGAATTAACTTCGTACAAAGGATAAATCTTGTAAATAGCGCAATTAGAAAGGTAGGTTTTTATTGTTCTCTTAGTATCATTTCTTATTCAATTTGTAGCTGGATTCTGTAGGTTTTTATTTTACAAATAACTATAATTTTTATTTAGATGCCTTTATTGTCTAAATCTCAAGGCTCATACATATTTAATTTCAGAGTTGACGAAGTTCACGAAAACATCATCAATGTACATAAATTAACATTACAGCTACAATGTACAAACAAACGTAATAAGCTTGTTAGGGTCGCGCCACATTGTTATTGGGTGCAAACGTTCGAACGACATTATACTCTGGTCAATGTAAGACCTTGCTAGAAGGAATAAAAAATAACTCTCACGAAAAAATCATTAAAGCTCTGAGTACAATAAAATGAGTTCATAATAACATATTTCTATTACCTATTCATTAATGGATATTACGCATTATTTTCGTGCAACTGAAAAAATATCCTACAAGTAAGTAACAGTTGTAAAAAAAGACGTAAACATTTGTAAACGGCCAAGTGCGGGTCGGACTCACCCACTGAGAGTGCCGTAACATGCACATCAAGCGCTTTCATATGATACCTTACTTGAACTACTAGCATTAATTTTAAAATTCTGTTATTTTTACGCCCTTTAAACACATATTTAAAATAAAATTAAATAAATAACTCTTTACTACACTTTTACTTTCGTACTTAAGTTACTTGGCAAAATTTCATAGTTCTTGGTCCTCGGGAAGTACCCTATGAACTTTGATTCGATTCAGATCAAAAGCACGCGTTTTAACGACATAAACGGCATCAGCGACTTTTTTAAAACGACAAGCGGCCGTAGACTTGTGTATATGATTTTAATTTGAAATCGATATCTTTACACGTTGTTTTTTTTTGAAAACTTGCAAAATTTTCAAGCGCGGGCAGGATTTGAACCTGCGACTTTCGTATTAATGAATGGAAATATTAAGGAATGAGGACGCCCAGATGGAAGAGGCGATTCAAATCCTGCCCGCGTTTGAAAATTTTGCAAGTTTTCAAAAATTGTATACCTTACATAAATGGGAAGTGTTTTAAAATTTGGTATTCACCTTTACGCGTTCTTGGGAAAAAGGGTTATGGCAGATCGATGGACTGACGGACAGACAACAAAGTGATCCTATAATGGTCCTGGCTTCTGCTTTTTTCCTTTTGAGGTTACGACAAATTCTGGCACAACAAATTCTGGCGCCCTAGTACTTGCCGTCCCAGACACGTCCTTTCGGATGTCGATGATCGCCGTAGCCGCTGGTCAGCCATTGTGAGTAACTGAGTAGATCACACTCCACAAGCTCTTTAAGCAATTGACGCCCCCGCCATCTGTCACTCATTTGTTCCCCATTTTGGAAACTACTGGCATGTACCGGGTAGATTCAGGCCGATTTGTTCTTCCCAGAACAACCCTAAAGCCCAGTCGCGCCCCAAGGGCGCAATTATGCTGGTTGTTTTTACACTAGTACTGAGTTGGCATTCCCATTTAAGCGGGATAAATTATTAATTATCCCATAACACCGGGGCGTAGTGGATGAAAGTTCGACATACATTTTTTACGTAATAAAACGTATTATTTTCCACTCAACTGGCTTTAAGGTAGCCCTTTGTTGACTGGCCTAGCCAGGCCGTGGGTGCGGGCGGGCGAGCGTCGGTCGTCGGCATTACGTCAATCAACCCGAGGTGTCGCCCCTTTCCCCGGCGGACCTTTCATTGTCAACTTGTAGTAAATTACCTACCCCGCATCGGGCTTACAAAATAAAAAATAAGGTCTCGAACTGAAGGATAATTTGTAGGTGTCGTAATCTTGCTCAGTAATCATAATCAGCCTTGATACGTCACTTGGGAACTTTATTCAGTACTAGCTTTTACCCGCGACTTCGTCCGCGTTAGTTAGTTTTTTTAGGCAGAAGTTCTAAAGTAGGTATGTGTATTCATAGTAAGTGTGACAGTGACATTAGAACAGTTCTTATCAATACTGTTTAAAGATGACTTGCTGGCTTCTGTTGTTAAAGGGACAATTCAAAATTTGCTATCCGGCCTGAGAGATCAATATTTTATATTATTTTACTCGGGAGTAGTCGGGAGGTGCCGATTTGAGCACACTAAAATGGTCAGCATAAGTAGATAAGACAGATAAAAAGGTAATTTAAGTTACTGTAATACATTTTTATACCTCTACCACATTTTTTGTTTTTCTGTCCTCGGTAAAGAAGGCAATGTCATTTCTCAACTTATTCCCATCATACTGAACAACTTTTGTTCTGGAACCATTTCTGTATCTCCAACAGTATAGGTGGGCTCCTGATGGTAGACCTGGTGTTCTACATAAGGTACTCCAGATCCTCAATGTCCTTGTGAAAAGTAGCGGCCCATCATACTGAACAACTTTTGTTTTAGAACCATGCCTGTACCTCTAATAGTTTAGCTGGCCTCATGGTGGTACACCTGGTGGTCTACATCTATACTCCAGACCCTCGAATGGTGATAAAAAGTAGCCTATGTCCGTTCTTGGTATGCTAGCAATCTATGTGCCAAGTTTCATTAAGATCGGTTCAGCGGTTTGGCCGTGAAAGCGTAGCAGACAGACAGACAGAGTTACTTTCGCATTTATAATATTAGTGTGGATATTTTACAAGAATGCGATCAGACTGAGTAGAATTCCTTTTAGAAGACTGTAAAATACAATTGCAAATTATTAAAAGACCATCAAATATTTGTCAGACATGCCCCTTAAAACGTATCGTTTTTACGACCGTTGTTGGCCCTTTGCCTTTGCTGCATCGTAATTATGTGAATTTATGTGATAACGATAATGAAATGTGATTTGAGTACTACATAATATATACTGCAAATGAATATTTTTTGAAACACCAATAACACGCCGCCACTTGAAGTTAGAAGTTTTTTTATTTCATAAGAAGGTGTAGAATCTACACTCCTCAGTTGAGTAGTATACAATACAATAAAACAATGTTGTACAAAAAAGCCTACACCAGTATCTAACGATAGAGGTGACTTCATATTTTTCCTCTCACGTTCCAACAGCTAAGAATGAAATACAAAGCACCACCCACCCCATTCCATTATTCTAACAAAAAAAACAGCATAAACACCTTTTGACCTGATAAATTGAATTTGAATTTTCTTTTGAAAAGGCTTTTTATCGTAAAAAGAGCTTGGCTCCTTAGTGGTTTTAATTATAAACCTATCCAAACTGGTAACTTCTGAAATAAAAGATGAAAATGACTCTACTGAAAAACTCGAAGAAAAAATATATTCATACAGAACTTTTAAAAATACCGTCGCATAGGTAATTAAAGTAAATTATTACCTTGATCGACCAACTTTAAAGTCAATTCCAAGAACTACAGCAGTACTAAGCGTTTTTTATGGTTCCTTTTACGTCAGCATATACCTTCAACTTTCACTTTGACGTCATCAAAATACGTATCTAATACTAAAAGGTGGGTAGTTGGTTTTATTAAATTACACAGTTTTACTCGCGCTTTATTTGTTCGCACGGAACACCGAGTTAAACAACCGGAAAAACCTTAATAAACCAACAGCATTCACGAACCAGAAACTTTAAGGCTTAACATTTAGAAAATCCTGAAACATGTGTTTGATTATTTTAGTTAGTTAATCGAATCACTCAAACAGATTATTATTGCTTCAAAGACCACAAATTTTATACTTACTTTTGACCCTTTTAAGAGTTAAAAATCCAAAAATCCTTCCTTAGCGGATGATTATACTAGGAGTAACACAAATGGTATAACCAGCCGAAATGAAACTGAACAACTTTCCCATGAAACATGGGTATAGAAAGAAGAAAATACATTTATTTCGGTCCAAACAACACAACAACAAAAATACTTCATTAATACTTCAGTTATACTGAGTACGCGCAGTAGCTCCCCATGGTCACGTCCCTCAGGAATGAGGCATCGACTGAGAAAAAGAAGTAGATACTAAGTAAGTACAGGTTGATGCACTGAAAATGGACCTCACTCAGCATGTGCGGCAGTAGATACATTAGGAAACTATAGCGCGAAGTTATTTTCTTTGCACCTTTCGTCTCTGGGTAATACCTAAAATAGGTATTTCAAGGTGTGAAAGAAAAGTTGGTATTTAAGTTGAAGACATCTGTAAACCACTTTCATGTTGTGTTTGAACCGCGGAGTAGTATATTATATTATCTGTGGCCGCGTCAATGCAGGGTGTTTGATACGAAAGTGTACCAAACAAACCTATTAAACATACATACACATATCAAGCCGTGCGGGGTAGGCAGAGCGTATACGGTCGCAAAAAACGTCTGTCAAATATTTGAGGGTCATTTAGAAAATTGTGTATCGCCATAGTGACAGGTTGTCAGTCCATCACCTAAAATTGCAATACACACCCTCGAGTCCCTAAGTCGCCTCCTACGACTCCCATGGGAAAGAA
Source organism: Tuta absoluta (assembly GCA_027580185.1). Lineage (NCBI taxonomy): Eukaryota > Metazoa > Arthropoda > Insecta > Lepidoptera > Gelechiidae > Tuta > Tuta absoluta. The sequence goes on from JAQAHW010000007.1 coordinate 11,003,218, forward strand.
ATGGGGTGATGCTATTCTAAGCCGGCATTACACCTATAATTTGCATATTATTATCGTCGGCGGTCGCTGTGAGGGCGAGTGTGATTAGACTGATTAGTTTGTCGACCATCCACACGCAACTGCTCGCTCTTTCATAATACAATATGGTTTTGAAACAACTAGGTAAGTATCTACTAGGATTCAATATGTTACAAAAATCTACAGGTCGGAAAAACATTTGCGCATGTGTTATTTATATGATAAATCAGGTTATTGATCTTTTTTTTGGCAAAACTAGAACTAAAACCTGAACTAGCCCAAGTTTTGATCAAAATCTAGATCGTTTTATCTTTAAAACCTAAACTACTTAGTTCATTATAAAATTGAGTTTAGATTTCGATATCTGCCTGTATTTTATCAAAGACCTGATTTTCGAATCCGAAACTTCATCCAATTTTCAGTTCTTTTATATTTCAGTTATTTATTTCAGATTTTGACAGTTATATTACGGTAATGCAAAACGATCAGCTTAGGGATTTCTTTTGCCAGCCCCGAGCTCTATGACAACCTGTTCTATGTATGTTTGTACTTTATAAAAGACAATGATGCCGGCTTAGAATAGCATCACCACATTATTTTTTGTGGGTGTCGTAAAAAGCGACTAAGGGACTCGAGGGTTGCATGTCTATTGCAACTTCATTATTAATATCTTCATAAGCTTGATCAGTTAGGGATCCGCGGGATATCACTTCAGTTGTTCACCGATAACCTAAAATACGGGAAATAATGCGTCAAAATACACTCATGGTACAGTGATGACATGATCGTAACATGTGGTGTACCTCAAGGCAGCATTTTACTGCCTACGCTTTTTTTTATTTACATCAATGAGCTTTGTAAGCTAAAACTGTCACATATACAGACGATACAGCTTTAATCATGTTCAAAACAATGCAGAATTTGCACTTCAAATAATAAAGAAAACTTAAATTTAAATCTACTTACACTAAACCTAGACAAAACGAATAACCTCCTCTTCTTTATACAAAATAACACAAATCCTTCATAAAATCACATCCATGTATGGATTCAGATAATAACTTACTGCATAGTATATTTATTTAGTTATGTATTAGTGTATTATAGATATGTCGAAGGTACAGCCCTTGAAGTTGTGTAGAAGTATGTGTACCTTGGGCAAACTTTGCAGCTGGGTAGAGATAACTTTGAGGCTGAAATAACCAGAAGAGTGCAGCTGGGCTGGGCAGCTTTTGGGAAGTTACGTCATATTTTGGAATCACCCTTGCCACAATGCCTCAAGGCCAAGGTGTTCGATCAGTGCGTCCTGCCAGTCATGACCTATGGAGCCGAGATGTGGAACCTGACAGTTAAACTGGCCCACCGAATACATGTCACTCAAAGAGCTATGGAAAGGTATCTCTATAATGGATAAAATCCGGAATGAGACTATCCGCAAAAAGACCAAAGTAAAGGATAGTCTCATAGTCTGGACAGTGGCATTGGGCTGGGCACATCTGTCGTAGAGCCAACGTATGGTGGAGTAAACGGGTTCTCGAGTGGAGGCCACGCCTCGGCAAGAGTAGTGTTGGACGACCTACGGCCAGATGGACCGATGACGGCTGAAAAGGCGGCTGGTAGCGACTGGATGGCGAAAACGGGAGATCGTACCCTATGCCGTACCCTGGGGGAGGCCTACGTCCAGCAGTGGACTGCAATAGGCTGATCTAGATGAAGATATAAATGTATATTTATATTTATAAACGTATATGTGTAGTATTTATTGTTATTGTTATTATACGTATGTACATATTATATTATATTATTATACTAGCAGCCCGCCCAGCGGTTTCACCCGCCGCTAACAGTTTCCCCCCGGGAATAAGACAGTTTAATATAGCCTATGTTCATCAGGGAAATGTAGGATTCTAAAAATCTTGACTTCAATTTGAAACAAATATCATTTTCAGATGGTGGTGGCGTAAAGTTACATGCCTGTGATTAACCTGGCCAGTCCCATGGCAGTGCCTATATTTTTATTTTTTTTACCACGCCCGAGCCGGTTTTCTATTAGGTCATAACAAAATTGTAATAAAAAAAAGTAAATTGTGTGACAAAAATTTATTTTTTTAGAATGACGGTTCATGACGTCAATAAGTGATAATACTATCCTACATTGAATTAAGAATTTAAATTTCAATTAACGGTAACAGATTTTTTTAAATCGGTCCAGTAGTTTCTGAGCCTATTCAATTCAAACAAACAATAAATAAAATCCTGTTTCTAATATTAGTGTAGACTATATAATTATTATTTTAGTGTGATGCGGGCTTAGAATAGCATCACCCGATTTCTTTCCCGTGGGAGTCGTAGGAGGGTGTGTATTGCACTTTTAGGCGATGGGCTGACAACCTGTCACTATGGCGATACACAATTTTCCGAATGACCCTCAAACATATGTAAGACGTGGCGTAAATGTCCGTTTTGAGGCCGTTTACGCTTTGTCTACCCCGCAAGGGATAATAGGCGTGATATGTGTATGTATGTATTATTTTAGTGTAGATTTTTTTACCGTGTGATGCCGGCTTAGAATAGCATCACCACATTTCTTTCCCATGGGTGTCGTAAGAGCCGACTAAGGGACTCGAGGGATGTGTATTGCAATTTAAGGCGATGGGCTGACAACCTGTCACTATAGTGATACACAGTTATCTGATTGACCCTCAAGCTTTTGTCAGACGTGGTGTTAATATCCGTTTTACGGCCGCTAACGCTCTGCCTACCCCGTGAGGGATATAGGCGTGATTTATGTATGTAGATGTTTTTAATGCATTATTTAATGTTTTTTGTCGTCTTTTTATATCGAGTAAGGGACAGCCCTTCGAATACTGATAGGGTGCATGAAACATAAAACTGGAACTTTCCCCTAGAAACATATGCACAGACATATGTCAGGAAACGCCAAAAAAATGACCTTCCATACAAAATCACAATCAGCTGACTGCATTCACTATGAGAAGTCAGTTTTTTTACGTTTCCTTAAATATGTTCCTAGGGGAAAGTTGTTCAGTTTCATGGTCTGCATGTACCCTATTAGTATTCTGAGGCCTATCCTTGACACCCTTTAATACAGTAATGATTAAATGTAATCATTACACTGGTACGAATAATGTGGCGTAGTTGGTACATTTTTAAATGAAAAAGTAGTTATTGTGGCATAACTGTAATAGTTAGACATTATGGTATCGCGGACATTATTATAGATATTGATGTCTTCTATAAAACTGTAGTACATCACTTTGCTCTATTGTCAATAATTTCCACAGCGTACGCGATATAAGATATTTTTTTGGTACATTTTTCACACGTTGGGTTACATTATCGAAATTTTCACGCGGATCCCTATTTTTTTCTCGTATAAAATATAGCCTATGTTCATCAGGAATAATGTGGGATTCTAATGGTGAAAGAATTTTTAAAATCGGGCCCGTAGTTTCGGAGCCTATTCGATGCAAACAAACAAACAAACAAACAAACAAACAAAAAATCAAATCTTTCCTCTTTATAATATTAGTGTAGATGTAGATATTCAAGCCCTTCTTTCAATACACCTGCCTTGACTCTTTTCACATGCCTTAAGGTCGACTGGGAAATAAGTTTGGCATTAAGTCCGCCCGTGTACCTGTAGGTACACGGGCGGACCAGTTTAATTTTTGTAAACATAAACTTAAATAAATAATTAAAATAAAATATACTCGCATGGGGTATGGGTGGCGCATTTGAAAACTCAATGATCAATCAATCTGTGTTATTTTTTAAAAGGGCGACACTCATTTTTCTATTGCCGTTTTTACTGACGTTTGCGTTTTGCCTTCTCCGCAAGGCTATATTCCAGAGGCGTGACAATTCTGATATAGGTATTGGAATATATCCCGCCATACGTGGAGCAAAATGTTTTTTTTTAAGTTTTGACTATGTCTTTGGAGTCATTCCTTATTTATTTTATACAAATGTTACAAGTTCTAAGTATCGAATTCAAATGTATTGTACTTAGCAGCCAACTACAAGCGAACAAATATTTCCTATGATTATCCCATAAATATACCGGAAGTCACTTATCATTCCGAGAACTGGTATTAACGGCACAGAATTCGAATTATTTTTAAATCTTTAAAAATGTTGGCATTTGTATGTTATCGCAGTCGGGAGAGTCAGTGGGCGGATGTTTTCGAGTGATAACTTGCTGTGTAACGGAAGCCATGGGCCTGGATAAGGACACTGAACTGCGCGTGGGGCGTGGGCAGCACTCGGTATCGGCGAAATGGCAACCGAGGAAAAAATAAACATTTTGTCCTTCATACATACTATTACATATCCTACTTAATATTATAAATGCGTGAGTTTGTATGTTTGTTTGTTTGTTACTTTTTCACGCAAACTCTACCAAACCGATTAAATTGAAATTTGGCACATATGTAGAAGGTAACATGGATTAACACATAGGATAGTTTTAATCACCACTCGAGGTTTATGCGGGCAACACCGCGCGTAACAGCTAGTCATAAAATAATTTACTCTTTGACCTTGTCATTAAACTCAACCTATAAAATAACAAATATTATAAAAATCTTATTTAACAAGTAATTTTTTAATAGTTTTACACAATAAATTTAAAGTAGTTGTGGATTTTGTTATAAATACGTATTGCCATTGAATGGGGTCTTTTTCTATAGCTGACAGTCATAGAAGGGACTTTTAGTTGATTTAAATAACGGTTAATACTTTTGACTAACTGGTGTGGGTAGTACATGTTCAAGTTTTTGCGTACAAAGTCAAAGCATTCAAGTAAGTATGCAAATACAAGTAACAGTTAATAATTCAAATTTTTGATCTCTTGAATCGGTACGTTTAATATTTCCGAGGATCCGAAAGAATACTTTTTGTTTCATAAAAATAAAGTCAATAAAAAGCTGTTTTCCCGTATTAATAAACCGAAGCAAATTCTAGCGTGGACATTATATGCGAAGCGTAGTACGCACTGTGAGCAGAACTAAATATGGTTAGTTTTTTTTTATTTTTGATGTTGCAATCTGTTGCATACATCAGAATTGGAATATGTTTTGGTTATTCTCTAATATGCTGTTTCCAAGTGAGTAGCGTATCCAATGTTATTCTTAATAATGTAGTATTGTCAACAATATAAATATTCGTGTTTTGATATGTTTATTCTTAATTCAAGGTTTTTGTATCGGTCTGAATTGCATTATTTGGTCCTAAATGTTTTTTTTATGGTTCTGCTGAAGTTTAAACCCGAGATCTCTAGGGCACTGTCCCAAACTGCCACTGAGTGACCGGCCTATCGACCGAACACTTCGAACTTTCAACCTTTAGATACTCGTATTGAAGCGAGATGCGACGTAGTTATTTTAACTAATACTATGATTTCATGATTAGTTCGCATTTATTATTAGTAGTTAGGATAAACCACTAACCAAATTTTACAGATCAAAAAACAACATACCTGTCACAAAGTTTTGGTTGAAAAGAGATATTTTCACCGGAAATTGACGCAACGGCGTATTAGGAGGTTTTATTTAGCGCTTAGGAGTTACGAAAAATCTTTGATCTGAAATGATACTTGTTATTTAGGTATTTTAAGAGGTTGATAACTCGCCCATTAAAAATAGTAGCATACAACTGTTTTGAAAATGAAACCAGCAGTCAGCGTCGAAACAGGGGATCGATATACCTTTTCAATTCAAACGACAGCAGATTCCATTCAAAGTAGCCTTCACAACCACCATTAATAAGAGTTGGAAAAAGACATTAACAGTGGCTGGAATTTATTTGATTTCTCCATGTTTTTTCAATTGACAACTTATACGTATTACGTTGGGTGCAATCTTGTATACAGAGACATATATATCACGCCTATAATCCCTTGTAGGGTAGGCAAAGCGTAATCAAACGCCACATCTGACAAATATCTGAGGGTCATTCAGAAAATTGTGTATCGCCATAGTGACAGGTTATCAGCCCATCGCCTAAAATTGCAATACACACCCTCGAGTCCCTTAGTAGCCTCTTACGACTCCCACGGGAAACACATGGGGTGATGCTATTCTATACCGGCATCACCCGGCAACATACAGAAACAGAATTCTCTTTCAACTAGTCCCGTAACATTGTTTTCAGAGACGTATTGCAGTAGTTGGATTTGATATTGTAGTTATTTAACAAACCGATCTATAAGCTTACTATTTATGTTTTTTTTAACTAATTCCTAATGTAGCTTTTTTATGCATGCACAAAAACGTTCATGGATAACATTATTATGTTTTCTGGGCTAAAGTAGAGACCACCAACACAGAGTCACAAAGTAACTATTGGCGGCGGCGTGCATGACAAAGTCAACTGTGATGTGAGCTCACTCAGAAGCTTGAAAATCATGAAATTTAATCACATGCTGACTTTGACATATAATGCGACGGACCATATAGCGAGTTGCATTGCGTCACATGCCATTTTCCGCTTCGAAGATATTTTTTTTATGAAAACATATTGAAATTATAGATGTTTGTACCTTCTTGGTAAACTGGTGAAACAGAGAAGTAATTAATGTACCTACTTAGTTTTTACGCATTATTTTACAGTGTTTTTTAAACAAGAGATTACCTTTTATGTACACAGAGGACAAATAAATGTGATCAAACAATATTCTTGTTTTGGTACACTATTTTTCTTCAATGGTTATTTGTGTCTAGATGTAGCTTAATTGAATGATTTGTTCATTGACTACAAGGTCCTTCCAAAAAACCATGCGCAAATTGGTCGGGATAATTTTCGCATAACTTTTGAAGTTAACATCAGGGAATCTACGTAAAAAATCAAGAGTCCCAATAATTTGATAGCAAGTGATTTCCGAGACAAAATTTATGGGAGAATATGTTGAAAATGGCCGTCCTCTAACCTCTTTCAAGAAATTAGAGGAGAATTTGTGGTCAACAGGTACAGTATTAATTTTTGTTAACTTCTGTAAGAATTATTTTATTGATTTAGATTATAAGCTTTCAGCGATAAAGCCGCCTTTGCGCATTTTTAGTTTAAGTTTTCCTGTTATTTATTTATGTTTTGAATGTGCAATACAGTGTTTTTACTTACTTACTTACTTATATTACCAAAAACCAGAAGTTCGAATTTTGTCATAGTATGTCAAATACGCCCAACTGTAATGTAATGAGTATTTGCATGAGAATGGGTTATCCAAAAAATATAAATAGCGTCTCTTTCAATCCAAATTAAATTTACGATAACTTTTACGAAAATACTTTTCGGTTATTGAAGCCCTTTATGAGATATAGCTTAACTTTAAAATTACGGGACCAACCTACCCCCAACCACTTGTCGACAACTCTATCGAGGCGGGGAAACCCCTAGGATAATAATTTTGGGAAACAAATAAAGCCACGCAGTAAAATCTTTTGTTACATTTAAATACGAACGTTTTGGAGTCCAAATGATAGTGTGTGTGAGTGTATGTTTGGTTTGTGCAAATAAATGTTACCATTTATCTACATGGCTATATAGTTTTCTACGCTGCACTAACTCTGCTTCACAAACACTTCAGCCACAAGAAAATTTACTCACATATTGTTGAGACAATGACCCTTGACAACGCTCTTGTTATCAAATGAAACCCAGGAAACTGAAAAATAATGATTTATTAATAAAATCTGAATTAAATAATAACATTAGTATATTAATAAAAAAAAGATTTTTCCTTATTTATTAATAAAAGACGGAAGCTCCATCGATAGTAAAAAATATTTTGCAACAAATGTAGAAAGATCACGCCTTTCTGTTCAAATTAGAGCTCTAAAAATAAATATGTTCACAGAAGGTAGATTTCTTAAGTTAATCAATTTTATATCTTAAACTAACAGTTAAACGCGACTGCTCATTATTAAATATATCTGCGCTAAAGTTAAATATGGCATTCATATTCAAAACGTTACTTTGCGCCAACATCACGCGACGTGACAGCAGTAGCTGTACGAGTGACGGTTGTTGTAGCATTCGCTGTTTTGGCTGCTGTGCCCACCTTTCTGATAGTGGTAGTTGTCGTTGTTTTAGCAATACCACCGTTTGAAAGGTGCTGCACATCTGTGCCTGTGCGGACTTCCTCTGTAGATGCCTGTGTCTTTTCCTGAGCACTTGCCGTCGTCTTCTGCTTCTGGACGCTCTGCTCAAATCCTTCCCGCTTGGTGAATTCACTGCTGCTCTCATTAGTGCATGATCCACTACGCTCTCCACTAGCATCTACCTTAATGATACCGTTTTCAACAGGAATCACCTCACTATGTTGGAATCTTTCCGTAAGATCGTCTGATTTATCAATAGTATATGAACCGCGACGAATGGGTTTTTCTGGCACCCATACAAGTTCCTGCGCCAACGTTTCTTGTATTTGAACCGGTTCAGGTGTTACGGTTGAGTTTCTAATTTCATTCTCTGCTCTTACTTGAGTAACATGAGATCGTACGTTTTGTATATGTATGTTATTTTCGTTCGACTTATTTACGATTGTCCGTGAAGTAATATCGTCGTTCGATATGTTTTCGATTACATCTCCATTTGTTTTGATAACTTCTGTATCTTGCCTTTGTATCTGTATTCGTGTCTGATTTACATCGCGGCTTTGTGATACTTCTTTTGTATTGTATGTAGCTCCGGTAATTTTCTGGGTTATCTGCTGCTCTTTGTGGTGAGGTGGCTCAAGCGGTTTGAGTTGTCCCAATAGAGGAGAATGTTTGATTCCAAATGTGATTTGTGGTGTCTTGGTCAGCTGCACCTGGAATTTAAAAATTAATAATCAATACTACATGCAATACAGTTTAATAGGCACAAAAGCTCATCTCGTTAATCAGACTTTCATGACAATTGAAATTAATTCTGTATCGTTCAAGCTTTAAATTTAAATTCATTGACGAATGCGCCGTGTCTTATTCAAACTAGATGCAGGCATCAGTCGTGTTGAATATTCATTACAGTGTTCAGTAGTATTTAGATTGATACTGATTCTTGCATAGCAGTGGAGTCAAGCTCAGCTCAAGTTAAATACTCGAAGCCCTATAAATTGTTATTGCACGCTGCATAAAAATGTTTTTTACATAATTTACAGAAAGTATGGTTTAATATGGCTCCGGGAAAAATACATACCGGTATAGCTCCGGAAGCGCCAACGTATAGTGTTCGTAGCATAAGATTTTTTGTACCAACCAAGTTAATTTTTCTAGTCTCAAGTTAATTAAGATACTTTACCACTACCATGAAACGATTTACACGTATTTACCTTTTCAGGTGAGTAGGTGCCAGGCGCTGGGACACGCACGCGATCATCCACCGGCACCTTGTGGCGGCCCGATATCGTGTACACCGGGGTATCCAGGACCGATGGTATGCGGTACGTGTTGGGAGCTGTGGATAATGCAAATACTCAATTTTGCTGATTTGTCGCAAACTGCAAGGTGCAATGTAAAATTAAGGCGTGTTATTTTATTTAATAATGTCTGCAACTGCTTGTAATGCTTGGATACTACCGTACTATACCAGAAATGCTATAAATATAATGGCATAATGTTATCATTATACTCTCGTTTATCTAAATACCTATTATAATGCTCAAAGAAGGTTATTGTAAAAAGTACAAGACACGGTACCAGCTAGCTCAAAAAGTTCATGAAAAGGAGAGAAGATTTTGATATCAGGAACTAGAGTTTAAGATATTACGTACTACTTCCTAAATATTTGGATGTAAATTAAATTTACCAGGTGAGTCAGCATATTTCGTAGTGTGGACTTTGATTCCGAAGGTGTATTCAGGAGAGTAGGTGAGGACAAACTTGTTGCACTTCTCCGGGCTGTAAGTGCCTGGTGCAGGAACCTTCAATCGCTCGTCTATAGGCTCCTTGTGTCTCCCAGATATTGTGTACAAGGGAGTCTTAACTGGGTTCGGAATATTGTACTGGTTTGGAGCTGAAAAGAGATAAAATAATGTTATAAAAATTACAATATAAAATACAAACGCGTTAGGAATATGGCATTATAAAAAAGGCTTACCCGGAGTGTTCAACACTTTCAAGGTATCCGATTTTATTCTAAAGGTATATTGTGGAGCAGTATTCATCAAAACTTTATCGGCTTTATCGGGATTGTAAGCATTAGGCGCGGGCACATTGTCTTGTTTACGAGGATTAGTCTTAATTCTGAACGAGTAGCGAGGAGCGTTATCCAAAAGAACCTTGTCAGCTTTTTCTGGGTTGTACACATTTGGCGCTGGAGTGTCACTAATTTTTCCGTCTTTGCCTTTAGGTCTAAACGTGTAAGAAGGCGATGATTCATGTAGAACTTTGTCAGCTTTATCAGGATTATACGCATTGGGAGCAGGATTATTTTGCGGGACGTGGTCTGCAGGTTTTATACCAAAACTATGCTTAGGCGCGCCATGCAACATATCGTCATACTTGGTAGGATCATAAGCTGTTGGCCCAGGAGTGTCAGAAATTTTCCCATCAGGACCTTTTCCTGATATTGTGTATTTGGGTGCATTACTGGGCAGATTCGGATCATAGGCATTCGGTGCTGGTACGTCTGATGGCTTACCGGGTAAGCCCTTACCGGCAATAGTATACTTCGGAGTTCCATTTGGTAGGTGAGGATCGTAAACATTTGGTCCTGGAGTATCTGATGGTTTTTTTTCAGGTCCTTTACCGTACATACTGAATTTAGGTGTGCCATTAGGTAAATGAGGATCGTATGCATTTGGACCAGGTGTATCAGATGGTTTCCCATCAGGTCCTTTACCATACATACTATATTTAGGAGATCCATCAGGCAAATGAGGATTATAAGCATTGGGGCCAGGAGTGTCGGATGGCTTCCCATCAGGACCTTTTCCGTACATACTAAATTTAGGCGTACCATTGGGTAAATGAGGATCATATGCATTAGGCCCCGGTGTATCTGAAGGCTTTCCATCCGGGCCTTTACCGTACATGCTATATTTAGGAGAACCATCAGGTAAATGGGGATTATAAGCATTTGGTCCAGGAGTATCAGATAGTTTTCCGTCGGGTCCCTTCCCATACATACTGAATTTAGGTGTTCCATCCAATAAATGAGGATCATACACATTAGGACCAGGTGTATCACTCGGTTTCTCAAAAATAATTTTAGGTCTAAAAGTGTAAGCAGGTGAAGAATCGTGAAGCAGTTTATCTGCTTTATCAGGAGAGTATGCATTTGGTCCTGGAATATTATCTATTTTATGCGATGGTCCTTTGCCTGCCATTGTATACTTTGGAGCTCCGTCCAACATATGCATAGACTTTTCAGGGGCATAAACATTTGGAGCAGGAGTATCATCTGATTTGTGAACCTGATCCTTAACTCTGAAAGTATAAGCCGGTGATGAATCATGCAATAATTTATCTGCCTTGTCCGGACAGTACGCATTAGGTGCAGGTGTATCTGCAATTTTACCAGTTGGACCTTTCCCACTAATAGTAAATTTCGGAGTACCATCTAATAAATGCATTGATTTTTCCGGTGCATAAACGTTGGGAGCAGGAGATTCACTTCTTATTACTGCTTGTTCTTTTATCCTGAAGGAATACGATGGAGAGCTTTCATGCAGCACCTTATCTGCTTTTTGTGGTTCATAGCTATTTGGGGCTGGAGTTTCAGGCAGTTTTGCACAACTCGTTTTTCCTGAAATTGTATACTTTGGTCCTCCGTTTAACATGTGCATAGACTTTTCTGGAGCGTAAACGTTAGGAGCTGGGGTTTGTTCAATTTTTTCCACAACTTCTTTCGATCGAATTGTGTAAGCAGGTGATTTTTCATGTAAAATTTGATCAGCTTTCTCAGGACAGTAAGCGTTAGGAGCGGGTGTTACGTCATGTTTTTCAGCAATGCCTTTTCCTGCCAGAGTATACTTGGGTCCGCTTTTAAGGCTATTGACAGACTTCTCTGGCGAATAGACATTTGGGGCTGGTGCAAACGATGTTGTGGAGATTTCAGTCTTAGTTCTGAATGTGAACGCTGGAGATTTCTCCCTTAGGATTCTGTCAGCCTTTTCGGGACTGTAAGCATTCGGAGCAGGAACTTGTTCCGTTTTGTAACTTCTACTTTTTGTTGAAAGCGTGTATCTCGGAGCCCTTTCGCGTAGTGTCGTTTCAGCCTAAAAAATGGAACATAATATTAGAATTTCTTTATTTTTTTAGCCCAGTCTACTGGCAACACTAAAATTTATTAACATTTTGACTATGATATACAACTAAAGCTACCGTCTAATGCTAAGTATAAAATAAATTCTTTTGAAAAATTACACTAAATACAGCAGTTAAAAATATGTGTGTACCTTGACTTCTCAATATCCATCAAAGATAATCAGCAGCATACAAATACAAACCCAATACATAACAAGATAATAATAAACTATTGTTGTAAGTTGCAAATATATTTTTATTATATAAACTAATTTAGTAGCAAAATTGTGTCACTAGATCGCTCAATATTAGGTGTGAAGTTGCATATATTACGGACAATGTTAAGCTGTTAGTCCTTCCGAAGTTTCGTACACGACGGCTTGCCCGGCGAATTGTGAATGCCTGATGCCAAATGTATGTGCCGGAGCCCATGGCAGATTCACGCACACCTGAATATGTATCCAGCCAAATGTTAGTGAGGAGACGCATGATAGGAAAAACATTAGAACATTAATAAATGACATGCAATTTCTAAACAACCCCAAGGACGTCCATTAGTATAATGGTGGAGAAACCTTGATAACTTCACAAGGAAATAATTACGACAAAGCTAAAGAGTAAAACCCACGTAAAACCTTAGACCGAGGAAGAGATTAATGAACATGCTAACATAGTATGAATGCGAATCAATCAATTAATTAGCTCTGTACCTTTTCAGGACAATATACGCCTGGCCCAGGCACGGCCGCAGTGGGATATGGTATTTCTCGTCTCGGGGCCATCGTGAATGCTGGGGGCTTCTTTGTGAGCGCTTGAGAGCACTTTTCAGGAGTGTAGGTCCCGGGACCCGGCATTGGGGTCTTGGTTTCCAGGGATTTCCCTCGACCAGTTATGCTGAAAGCGGGCGCTGCACGCTTGCTGCCCTCCTTGGCTTCGCCGAGGACAGGTGGCATAGAGTATACGTTGGGTGCTGTAATATGCGAAAGATATCTGTGTTATTTGTTTATCAGGTAAGTTTAACAATTTGATAATAAAGAAATAATTCGAAATATGAATTGATTCAGTAACAATAAATTATAAATAATATCACGCTAAGATACAGCATAGTAATAATTATGGCATAGTAAATTGAAAGATACGACTGAATCAAAATGAATGCACTAATAAGAAAAAAGATTAAATTAAATCCGTGTAATAGAAGTTAACAAAAACTATTTAAAATAACTGCATACAATTAAAGGCGACAAATAATATTTATAAATCTAGGTAGGTATAGGTATCTACTTAAACACAAAATAACTCAAGCTCTTCGTGTAAAAACAACGTACTACTGGTATCTGCAGTTGGCCTATTAGACAATTACTGAACAACAAAGACGTAGGCGTATGATCAAGATGCTAGAAAAAGTTCAAAAGTGGATGAGTTTCTACAAGCATGCTACATGCATCCACCTGGGGACTTTGATCCGGGCAATGGCGGGGCGAGCCGCTGTCCTATAGAGAATTTCGGAGCCAGCTCCAAAACAGCTGGCATCGCTTTGTTGGGTTCGTAATCACAAGGTGCAGGAGTAGGGGTGACGCGGGGTGGGGGCCATCGTCCGTGGAGGGACGCTGCCGGCCCTGACGCTCGTCCTGTCAGCCCATTCAATAACTTATTTGAAAGATGTGCCTGGTTTTCCTTTAGACTTACCCACACTACCTGCGTCTGTGTTTCCAAACGCATACAACCCTAATCTTTTCAAAGTAAGAGGGAACAGGCTTCTTCTGGGTGAGCTCGCTCCATCTAGGTGACTCTGTCTCTGTCTTATTACCAAGACTAGAGTCAAGAGCAAACCCATGCTTAACAAAAAATAAAAATAAAATAAAAACTACCGAGTAACATTTTCACCTTAAATCTTAGTTCTGTTACGTTGTATAGTTTAAACCTAAGAAGATCGTATGCACACTCAAAGGTATAAAATATCGATAAATAGTACCTTGAAATTTGCTTTCCGTTATCCTCCAAACTGACACATCCATTAACCAAACAATAACACCCCCACGGAACTGATCACTCAAAATTTAAATTCCGAAGAATGTGGTTACTGTAGCGAAGTATGAGAGAGACTGAGCGAAACTCTGCCTGGTCTCAGAGTTCAGCACCTACACTGAGGCCTGACTCACCGTCGATCACCTTCGCAACCAACATACGGACATATTTGGCGACATCGGCCCAATGCAGACGATCGCGCTCTCTCAATGCCATTTCAATACAAACCAAATAAGCTTAAACCAGTATTTATCGTGAGTAATTACGTTGGTAATAATCATAAAGAGACCGTTTACAGAAGCTGTTTAGATTATTATGTACCTTTAGAAAATACCAACTCATTTTCACATTTAATTGCCTATATAAAACCAACTGCTAACAAGGATATAAAAACGCTAAAAGGGAAGTAGATACGTAAAGTATCTTTCTCGAATGATGTCAGCAACCTTTGTAATAATTTTGGCAGAATCAAGGCTATCCACTTATTTATGAATGAGTTCCTGAAATAAATAATATTGATTAACAATACATGTGCATGTCGTGCCTACCTATAACAAGTAGAATTATTTTACCATAACAAGTACACCTTGCCATATACGAGTATACCTAGTGGGTGGTAAAAGTTCCTGCAGCTCTACCTCAGGAAGTGCGCCAGCGAGGTAAATGTGCTGAATATTTATAAATGGATAAACTGCAGACGACAAGTTTATGCAAATCAGTACCACTGCAGTCATGACCCACTTAATGTGTCGCAGAGTGAATCAGAGCCGGGAAAACATAGCTATCAAGGCAATTTTGCTGCATTGAAATTAAGTACATTTGCTTGGCCGGTGTAGGCTGCCAACGAAAATACATTATTTGAGTCGTAGAAGTACCTAAAAGGTATAGGTATCACAAAAGTAGGTTCTTAGAAAAGCACTTCAAATTAAGAAAAATAAGTCAAACGAGGTGACCTCAGGCTAGCTCTGACGGCAGAAGATACCCCGTGGGCGGCAGACTGTGTAATTGCTGGCCAGTTTCTTCCACGGCGTCTAAACACAATTATCCAGTAAACGACGATACACATTATGGAATCAAGGAGTTGCGCAACGCAATATATTGCCGAGTGTCTGCATGGATGCGCCTGAGCGCGCCGCTTGAGTTCCGTGGGTGTGCCGAGTGCTCACAGATCGAATCAGACGTAAACGCGACATTACAATTTGAGATACGACGGTAACTTGACTCTCTATTGATCCACATCCTGATTGACTTCAAGGCAATCGGAAAATTTGATTGAATTATTCCACAATAACAGTAATAGGGTATTTTTATAGGTTTCAAATGTTTTCTATACTTATCCTTCTCCTCTGGCTATCTAACGTCTTTTTGTGTCTGTGATTAATTTAATTTAAAAGTGAACATAATGAACATATTTTATAATACAGAAGAACGCATTAAACTATATTATCAAACTGCTAACAGCACAATCAAAGATATTCTTTCAACAATTCCATGCAGTTGTTCCAATTTGTCGCTAATGATGCGAGCGAGTAGCGTAGGTTGGCAGTTTCATTTCGAGGCAAAGAAAATTTCGCTCCAACACGCGATGGCAATAAATGGCGCTAAATTCCACAACCTTTATTAATTTTATGGTTCTTGCGTAATTTTTTTAAAATTATATAGGGGCAAATTTTACTAGTGACCGATAGCGAAAACTCAAGACGGGTTGGTGATAGATATGGAACAACTTTCCCCAAGAAACAGGTCAAAAGCAAAAAAAAAAATTAGGTCAAAATACAAAAAAAGATGTGGTGGGTAGGGTGGTACTGTAGAAACTTCTTCTGTTCTTTATCTCCAGACCGTATTTATATTTCGCTATCGGTTTCTAGTAAATTTCAACCTGAAGATGGATATTACCGGTGTATGCCTGGAACATTTATTAAAGAGTTATTTTATGTTGGTTTTGATCTATTTCCTGAACTAAACGAGCCTTTTTATTCTTATTAGGAAAGAAACATGTGTGTTGTAATTTGTGGGCTTCTCATGGAGAGACAATTCGAGGCGGATTAATTTAACTGTGACATCCGATCCTTAAGCAAAATCTGGAGGCATAAGTCAACTAAGGCCGCGTGATGCCGGATTAGAATAGCATCACCGCATTTCTTACCCATAGGCATAATTCAACTAAGGCCGTGTGATGCCGGCTTAGAATAGCATCACCGCATTTCTTACCCATGGCTGTCGTAAGAGGCGACTAAGGGACTCGAGGGTTAAATGTTTTTTGCAATTTTAGGTGATGAGCTGACAACACAGTTATCTGATGGACCCTCAAACTTTTGTCAGGCGTGGTGTTAGTATACGTTTTACGGCCGTTAACTTTCTGCCTACCCCGTAAGCGTGATTTATGTATGTATGTATAAGTCAACTAGCAGCTACAGCACTGCGCATTTACCTGCAGCAGCTAATCGGGAATATATGTACATGGCATAAAATATATGCATCAAAGACGGTCCTTACACTAAATGTTTAAAAGGCAAATTCTTAAGGTGGTTCGAGAGGTAGTGGCGCCCCATAAACAAGTAAAAATTCCCTGGCTGGACGGACACACTAGCCATCTGTTAACGAAAGTATCAATTCGCGGCAATAACTTACTACAAAGATTATTCAGAATAAATAAACCTTGAAAAAAATAAGCGCTTTAGTTATGTATTGTAGTTTTGCTAAAAGTGGCTACCTAAGACCAGCCTTTTGCGCCCAGGACTGTCCTGATTGTGACCAAAAGTGAACGCAGATCTCGCGGGATTCTTGTGGAGGATAGCCTGAATAATAATGATGAAGAAGTTCATACCTTTAGATGTCATCCCTTCAGTGTTGTATGACGCGGGACCAGGACCGACCTTCCGGCTCCCAGGAATGTCCAGCTTGTGTCCGAAGGTAAACGCGGGGGCGCGGGGCTTGCGGGATTCTGGTGGGGGTTTGCCTGGGTAAGAACATTCCAAATTTAAAATATATTTTTTATAACAATTTGAATATTTTTACAAAGTAATTGATTGCCAAACTTCTTGTGTGATTAAAAGTGTATAGGAGCTAAAAATGTTGCCATGCTCAAGAACACTAAAAATATTTATTCTGCCCGTACCTACGAGAGAGACTACTTATACCCGTTAAATAATATGCCTTTGATAATCGTAATCTCTAATTGGTTAATCGCAGATTTTAACATTTAGACAATTATATTTCAATATGTAGCGCTCTATTAAAACTTCAAAGACGAATAATATGATCAAGTGCGAACTGTTTGAAATGGAAACCATTCACGACACGAGTAATATTATTTAACATGTCTAATCGTAAAATTGTGTTTTAAATGTTTAGACGTTATCTTCAACCTACCCGAGCTCGAGACCGTGGGAGACAATTTTATTTATTGGGTCTCTATTATCGAATTAAATTCTATTACATTCTTACCAACGTCCACGGAGCCCGATCAAGAATTTAAAAGCAAGGCGATTTCAAAATTAACAAAATAGGGCAAACAATACTAAATAAAAAACAACCATGACCAAGTAGAGCTTTATCTGGAGTAGAGCTAACCTTGGACACGGTCAATGTATTCACCCACACTTACTCAAATCGGAATATCGCCTATTATAAATGTTATTAAAAAACACTTTTTGTTAACGCACCTGGTAAGGAACCACTTCTGTAGGTATATAAAGTTCAAATACTCTCGCGCACAACCAACAGGTCCGTTTAGCTACGGATTTATGACCGGACTGGGTTCTAAAAGGTCACTTTTTAGCGTTGAAAAGTGACAAATGTGGTTTATTGAACAACATAAGCGCTGATGTCACTTTGTGTATCAACAAGCGAGTGCGACCGAGGAGCGAGGCGGCTGAGAGGCGATAATCTCGACTTGCGCCTGCGATGATGTCATAATGTGCGCTGGAGGAGGAAGAGGCTGTGTATTCATACACTGCCAGCACAAAACTAACTCCACAGTCGTGTATCGCAATATTCGCAATACGAAACAGTAATGTACAATGAATTTGATAGAGGTAACGCATAATATGTAATAGTAGTCGTAAATTTGAACTATATCAGTTCGGTGTTGCATGTAATATTTTTATTTACATAATAAAACTATAAATCGTTACTATTATATTATTATAAACTCTTTATTTGATTATTCGCGTTTGGACTTATTATTTAAATCAATTAAGAGATGACGATATAAAGCCAAGTAAAATAAATATACAATAAGTAGAGTTTGATAAATAACGAAAAACAATAATGTTTAAATTAATTGCTATGAAATTAGTAATTTTTCAAGCATCCTACAGTAGAGAGGGCGTCGACATAGTCATTCTGACATGAATATAAAAATATACAATTATTTTTTAAATGTGGCATTTCTGATGACAAAATCCTACTGTAGAAAAACTGATTCGCTTTAATTTGTTAATATATGGAGGCTTTTTGTTTAGGTACACGAAAATAAAGTAGGTACTTACCATAACATGATGTCATTTATAAACCATACTGCTAGTAGGTATTACGCGACTCATCACTTACTCGGCTCTTTTTAAAGTCTTAAAAGACAAATAGAGCTGCTCCCATCTCCTGCAGCTGCTGCGTCTTATGCACAGGTTTCTTCTCACTCCCATTAGTCCTACAGAGGTCCTACACTTGGATTGCCGAAGTTCCAAGGTTGTCTGGTAGAAATAGCTACCTAGCTATAAGGCCGCCTATATTGTACTCTTTCTTTTCTATCTGTATGTCCATTTCTTGTTTTTGTGCAATAAAGTATATTTATGTTTATGTTATGTTATGTTCCTACACCAGCATTTGTTCCTCTACATTAGCATTTACATTTACTTTTCATGCTTTGCTTACCTATGAAAGAAGGCAGACAAACGATAGCTGGTCCCGGGCTATTGCCGATTTCTGCAGCAATGGGTCCTCGTCGCTTGGTTGGAGTCCACGGGTTTTGCCGCACTCCCATCGGTCCTTCACACGGGTAGAAAGATTTCGTCACGGATGATGAAATGCGTCGTAATTCCTGCTGTAGATAAAGAAGTAAATAATTTTGGTCGTGTTTTTGACAAGTTTCTTTTGATTCTAATAGTTTGCGGCGTGCAAAAGGATTTTGAAAAATACTAGACGATTTCTAGTAACCGAACTGGTAAATTTGCCCTCAAGCTAGCCTTTTTTTCCAAAACCAGTAGCAACTCTGCTGTCGTTAAGAATTTCAATCCCATGCCTTGATGATGAGCCAAAGAAAGGCGAAACAACCTCTATAACTATTTATGGGAATTACTTATAAAACAGAAAGGCTGGATTTTGGATCTGCATCCACCATTTGTCATGTTGCCAGTTAAGCTAAGCAAGAATCTGAATTCATGCAATTTGATACAGAGGAGAACTAGGTTTGTTGCTAACCGTTTGTGTCATTGATATTCTGGAAGATTTCGTAGATCCCATCTTGGCCTTAGATTCTATCTTAGATCTCACGGACTGTACTTGCGACATTTTATAAAGTTCGATTTCAAGATTATCAATTCAATAAAACGTTAAAACAAACTCCATGTAAACCTTGTACAAAATTATTTTACCTAACAATACATGCTCCTATATTATATTATAATTTGCATCAACAAGAGCGCGTATTTTAGTTTAGAGAATTCAAGTCAAAGAATATGATTGTAGTCATCACAACTGAAATTTTTTGCCTAAATGTGTCAACCAGAGTTGGCAGATTTACTTTTTTATGTTTCACCAAAGATATATATTATGCAGAGGTTGTATATTATTGAACACAATACTTTTACATAACGTATCAACGTAACGCAACGTATTCTACAGGGTAAAAATAAATTTGATACATTCTCTGGATGGTATAAGGGGAGGCCAGTTCCAAAATACTCGTATACTTTAATGGAACTTGCATGGATTATGGAAATGGTCGATAGGTGTTAAAAGACCTTTTTAGGTCCTTTGATTGCAAAATATACGACTATAAATCATAAGTAGATATAAATCACGTAGTGTTGTACGAATTTTACTTATCGATGGTCGAAAATCTGTCGTAAACAAAATCACAATAAAAACCAACAGATACAACGGTACATATGACGTATATTTTCGTATAGCCCGATAAATAAATGTTATCAGTTATGTACCTACATATTATACATAAAAAAATAAAAAATCTATATTATGCCTGGCGTACGTGGCATAGCAGTTTTCTTGAACTACGGTTTCAAACAATCGAACGGGAACAACACTAGGATTTTATAGCTACTTACTTCAGTAGCCACCCTTAGTCAGTTGCTTGGAGCCGCACGCCGTCAAGCTAATTATTTCGATGTTAAATAGCAGATTTGTGTGCCTTTTCATAGCTGAAAAAACTAAAGTAACTTAAGTAGTTTGTTTTCATAGTGATTTTTCAGAACAGATTTTTAACCATCAATGCAACTGACTATACTCATATTGATTGTTCAGCTGGCCTCTTAATGATCCACATTAGGCACCTACACTAGATTTTCAATTTTTATATGCCAGCAAAGATAACTCATCACTTTGAATAACTTTTGCTAAGGATGGTGTTTCCGTATCTTGAACTGTTGAGGTTAGCTCTTGTCTATATGTCCCACATCAGGTACTCCAGGTCTTCTATTTTTTTATGCCGGTAAAGATCACTCATCACTTTGATCAACTTTTGCTTAGGTGGCGATTTCGTTTCTCAAATAATTTATCTGGGCTATAATGTTTCACACTAGGTACACGATTTTCAATTTCTATATGCCAGCAAAGATTTCCCATCAATTTGATAATTTTTGCTTAAATGGCGGTTCCGTATCTCGTATGTAATGATTTTGCGATTGGTCATCTTATTTTTTCCTATGAAATCAATGAACTTGATATATTTCCAGCTACACAGTGCCTATTTATATTTCTTTTTAAATAAATTGTATGTTTTTATAAAGCAGGTGAATGAGACTTGCAGCATTTGTTATTATCTTACAAAATAGTCTCAAGGTTAAAAAGAGAACAGTGTCGAAATGAGAATGAAAGTACATCTTTTTTATATTTTACCTACGAATTTTACTTTTTTGTATGGAATACACCAAAATATGATTCAAAAATGAATAGTCGGTCTTTGGTTTATCAGAAAATGTTACTAAAATTGCCCTTTTGCGAATACTTTAAAAGCCATAAGGTTCAGCTCGGAAAAATCAAACTTTTCCCCCCTCTCCCCACCACTACAGGCGTAAATTAATTGTAGTGTCTGCGGATTTCCTTTAAAGACTATAATATAATTTATAACGCCTATACCAAATTTTAGTAAGTACTCAACCTTATTATGAAAACAAACGATTGACGTTTATCTTGACGTTGAATTTGATTGAATGAAATGAATGAATCGATAGTGTTGTACTTCGACTTGTAAAATTTACCTGTAATCGAGATTTTAGAGCGGTAGTGACAGTCGTAGTTTTACAAGTGTTTTCATAAAACGCCTGTAACCTGTAAATTGTAACTACAAGTGCGCTACAGGCAGATTTTCGCCTGTAAAGCTGGACCTGTACCTGTACATTGATAATACATGACACAGGTTGCAAAACTAATCAGAACGAAACGTCATCTTCAAAAAAGTGATGGAGTTCATATAAGCATGACTTGAAAACGGTAAGTCTCATCAACATACTTGTAGAACATTTAGTGTACAGAATTTATTGCAAAATATTTTATTCCTCGAAAAACTTTGTGTACATAACATAAATCGGTTTTAAGTAAACGCAGAAAAATCGAAAGTAGGGACATAAAAAGGGGGGAAGGGGGGGAAACATTAATTTGACAGCTTGTTCCCCCTTAAATTATTAATTACACATATGATAGCTACACGCATACCAAGTTTCATGCTTGCTTCTGGATGGGACTGTACTTAGAGCTAACAAGTCGTACTATAAGAGGTGTATCTACCCTTAGTAATTCTCGTATCGAGTAACTTCTGGAGTCTGAAAATGTCCAGACGAACACTGGCGTTTTCGGTTAAACATAAGGAGGAGTATTTTCCATCATAATCCTCAGTTCATCAGTCACTCTGACCAAGATGATGAATTAGCTTGCACGCGAGACTTACGTATCCACCAAAATGTAAGGAAGTGAAGGCGGAACTTCCGTTTCCGAACTCTAAGGTTAAGCCTGCCTACAGTACACTGTCAGATGTTACAATGATAAACTTACTCAATAGTCTTGCACCACACTTCTGTTCTCAATTCCAAATACAGTATCACTTTTTAATGTAATGTTGAATTCAATTAATTGAATTACCAATCAGAAATTATGTGGGTCACCAAGGTATATCACACCCATTTACGGACGCTAAACGTTTCGCAAAGTTGCCGTTACGATATGTACGAGTATGATCCGACAGTAGAAAGTCGTCTTCCCATTTAGGGGATGTCTCGTATGGTCCATAGGTTGGAAACTTTGCTATATCATTATTATTATTGAATACAAGTGGACTGGCTATTATTTTCCTTCAATCATTTTAACCGTTTTCAAACGGAAATTAGACATTTTAATAAAGACTTTGTACATCAAGGATAATATAGGATTCTAATAGTATAAGATGTTTTTAAATCAGTGCAGTAGTTTCGAAGCCTATTCAATGTAAACAAACAAACAATCAAATCTTTCCTCTTCATAATTTTATTGTAGGTGTAGATAAAATAATATATACGTATCTACTTATCAAATGCCTGTTTGGCAAAACTGCACAAAGTCTGCTGTCCCTGAATCTCTGTAGTCCTGTTATGCTCGTATTCTTGAAGGACAATTTAGGCACTAACTTACTAACCTGCACCTGTCTGTATAGAACTTCACACAGATACCTTATAATTAGTATCCTTCGTCGTCACAGAATATGTAATGTAACATTAAGTGCCTACGTGTTCAATTTGGAACAAGTCCTCGTAGAACAATGAGTCGATTATTGGTTGTTATTATTTGTCATCAGCCACCATTGTAGCGGTCGCGAATCCTATTAGGTCGTTCTTGATTATTCACCGATCGACGCCCGCGCTACTCACCCACGTAAGAACTACGGATAGTGATTAATAGTTGACTTTACCACTTAGCTATATTTGCTTACATAACTGTATGTTACTAGTAAATATACGCACAAGAGTGTTAATAAACGAAACATCTAAAAAATGAGAAAAAAAAAATACCTAGATACAGTCCAGTTCATAAAACATTGACCAAACCGTCAACCGTCCTTTTGATTGTAGTACTGACAGTAATATTTCGCCACCAATAAGTATCTCAAAATCTACAAAAAATTGGGAGTATTTCATATTATCTCCTTGTTCCGAGTTAATTATGCAATATTTACTAGCTATTTACTTCAAAGTGTTTTTCGCCAAGTAAAATGTACTACAATAATGACTACGGAGTTAAACAACATTGCATCACCGTTGTGCACTTTATAGTCTAAAAAATCACAGGTACTTTTGGTTGTTTTTTACATACATACATACACATATCACGCCTTTAATCCCTTGCGGGGTAGGCAGAACGCAAACAGCCGCAAAAAACGGACATTTACGCCACGTCCGACAAATATTTCAGGGTCATTCGGAAAACTGTGTATCGCCATAGTGACAGGTTGTCAGCCCATCGCCTAAAATTGCAATACACACCCTCGTGTCCCTTAGTCGCCTCTTACTACTCCCACGGGAAAGAAATGGGGTGATGCTATTAAGCCGGCATCACACGGTTTTGGATGTTTTTTGCAAACAAAAAATGCAGACGACGGCGTTTTGAACTGAAAGAAAACCGATTTCAGTGCCAGGTGGTGCGAGTCGCTGTCGTCGTGAAAAATGAATAAAAGCGTATCTGGGCCATTTCATTCGCTTGTCCTAGTACGATCGAACCTTCGCGAATAATATGTCTAATCTATTGATATTTTACAACAACAATCTTTTACCATTTAAAGGGCAAAGCTAATATTCAATTAGTTTGATGAAAACTGTAATAATATTAATATATATATCCTTTATTGTAACGAAACAAGTAAACATACAATTGAAACTTAAAATTAAAACAACAGGCGAGCTTATCTCTTTCAGAGATCTCTTCCAGCCAACCTAGCGGGGGTGAAAGATGGGAATACACGGGAACAGATACAAAGAATAAATAAAAGTTCAATATAATTTACAATATAATAAAATACATACAAAAATACTGAATTTAATACTAATACACATATAGCTTAAATAAAAATAAACTAATACATACTAATAAGTACCTATGTAGTACATGCTAATATATTACACCACAATTAACAATATAATGATGTTGTAAAATGCTCTTTTAGCCTCTTTTTAAAAGTGAAGGTTGTGGGGCTCCCTTGTATTGAGGTAGGAAGCTTGTTCCACAATTGAGTAGCGCGCACAGTAAAGGAGTTGAAGAAGAATTTTGTATTCGATCTAGGACACTCAAGCATCTTTGTAATGCAAGCGCGCCTAGATCGGGAGTCAGGAGTTAGCAGACGGAAACGGGAACGGAGATATTCAGGAGAGGACGGATCATTCAGGATTTTGAAAAGGACAGTAAGGATATGCACATCGCGACGAATTCGGATTGGGAGCCATTTTAACTGAGCACGAAACTCTGAGATATGATCATATTTGCGAAGGCCGAAGATGAACCGAATAGCTAAGTTTTGTAAGCGCTCGAGTTTGTTTAGCAGCTCCTCAGTCGCATCCAGATAGCAAACATCAGCATAGTCGAGAATGGGAAGGAGAAGTGCTTGTGCCAGCATGACTTTAGTTTGAAAGGGGAGAAAATTTTGGAGTCGTTTGAGGGAGTGAAATGAATAATGCATTAATATCACTCTTGTAACCTTGCAGACTATCCAATAACAGAAAGCAACGTTTACGTTTTCTTTTAACTATAGTTGTTACTTTGTTTTCATTTGTGCTTTTTTGATTTATAGCATTATTAATTTTCACGTGAATGCTTTGGTTTATGGCAGAGCAATAAATCTAACAAAGTACGTTACGCTTACTATCCAATGTATTTTTTTATTAATGGTAAAATTATAAGATCATTGGTTAAATGAAATAGTTATTTACTGTGGCGGTTAATGTTTGGATGTATGCATTGCTAGTTAATTATGAAAGTACCCACCTAGCCTGAAGTGCGACCAAGTGACCTAGACCGAGGAGACAGGCACAATGTTACACCCTATGCCTGCACTAGATAAGAAACATGTTTGTCCGCGCCCACAGATAAACTGTATGTTATCTAGTCTGTCTCAATTGAGCTCGTTTGCCGATAACCTGCCGGACGAAGATGGCACGGCGTAGACCATGCCGTCATCGACCATTTTGTTCAGAACAAAGTCAGGAAAACTAAACTATTCATCATGTCATGTGTTAAGGTCATTGAGCATAGGCTCTTCTTGTTCGAAACGTTGTCTTAAATTTGGGAATATGAACAATGCATTTCTTACTGCAAGTGCATAAAATTGTTGTTGTTTGTGATGAATGGTGATGATCTCATGCTATTACCTAAACAGGTATTTTTAACGGCTCTACGTCGTCTTTAGATAAGTATAGGTTAGGTATACCTACTTGATAAGTCGGTGAGAAGTTGAGTTATACTATTTTGCCAAAAACTATTGTTCAGATATTTTTTCATTACTTAGTTAGTACATATCTAAAGTAATACATTTCACCTTGTAGCATGTACCAAATGAAGCTGTTGATATCTAAATTACCAAAACCACAAGTTTATTCATAAAGTACGTACCTATGTTTAGCGTACTATTGTATGCAGACTGATTCGCAAACACATGCAAATTTGTCGTGTAAATCACAGTAGTGGTACCAGCAATCATGTAAAACATGTAAATGTACCAACAAGTACGTACTGGTGCAAATCATTCTAGCAGAGTGGGTGGCCAGCATGTTACAATATGTCCGTGATGTTACATGGACTTGTTGCGAGTTACAACAAAACATTGTTGCTTACTATGCTGTTACATAAATCAAATTAAAAATATTTTAAGATATTTAGGTACCTGCTAAGGGCTGATACTGAAAACTGAAATGAGGATGGCAAGTTAAGTAAGATAAATAATAAAGCATCAACATCAGTCATACTCAGTCTACACTAATAACCTTGAGTATGGAAATAGCACCGGAAGCAAACGACAGTGCGAATCGAGATAAATATCATATCAAGTGATAACTTACTTTAAGATATTACCTATGGTTGACTGCTATTGGTTGACTATCAGCATTCGGTGCTAACAGAACGTATAAGAGTGATAATTCGACCAACAGCATGATTTACATTGCATTGCAAATTCAAAAACGTATCCTATTGTTGACTACATGTAACCGTCCGCCCAATTACGATGATCCCTGGCGTAAAATTTTTTCAACCGCCTACTACTACTGTAGGGCAGCTGACATGGGTGTGTAACGGCTGCCGTCTAAATACTCAATCAGACCAGAGAGCCTACATATTATCATAGAAGGACTTGAATATTTTATCAATATATCTATCATACATAAAAACAAACTGGCAAACTACTAGTACTATTAATTATACTGTGCTGCCGTCAAGACCTTGCCATTAGATAAAAATAAAAGAAAGCATATTTTATTATTTTCATAACAAATAGCTCCTCGTGATTTTTTTTTCATGCAGGAAGTTCAGATATACCTAACATAAAGTTCAGTTTATGTCCAGGCATAATGCTTAATGCCTGCGCGCTGCTACCTCAAATGTTATATATAGGTACGTTTATAGCAGTGTAGGGATGTTATGGAAATGGCATTGGATTATCCGTTACCTAGTTTTGGATATATTTGATTACGGATATTAAACCAAACATTTTGCTTCAAGTTTATTTCGGATTCGGTTAGGATTACGGATATTGTTTAATTTAGCGTTGCTATGCTGGGGTAGGTTAGGTATTGGTGACGGTCTGTGAATACGCCGCGATGCTCGCCCGCACGCATCGCTCTGGGCATATGTTGTCCCTTTCTCGCTCGCGGGTGGCGGCGTGCGCGCGGGCCGCCTGTAGGCGCCAGGCGGTGATTTCTGCACCGCACTCAGTCACTCAAAACCGCTCGGACAAGCGTATTGTGTTTTGTACGGATTTCCCGCCACGAGTTTTGCGATGCCGCGTGTAATGGACGATTCAATTTGGGATCGCGCGTGTTGATGCATCGTATTATTGCGGTTCTCCTGGGTTATACTAGAATACCAGGCTTAGTGATTGTTGGATGTCTCGACGTCTTCCACGTGAGCGTCGCGTTGAATAGGCATCAGGTGGCCATTTTGGCCCGCGTTTGTACGGCCCAAATTCGGGTTGGGTCACGCGTAATGACTAATATCAAAGTGAAATACGAACAGAAGCTGTGAGTGGTTTGAAGTGAATAACGCGCCAAGGCTGTAGTGGAATGCTGGGTGTCGATATCTTTTCCACCCAGCCCTGTAAGTACCCACGGAATTCCTATTTGATCCATTCCCTGAACTTCCTTTCTCCGTTGGGTATTTTATGCATTTGGACCGGCGTTAACTGTAAGTGATAAATCTAGTTGTTTTAGTATAAAACTGTTTATGGTGTGTTCCCTTTAGTCATATTTGTTGTACCATATCATTGTGACTCCTTGGTACGAATTGCGGAATTCGTGGGGTGATATAATTTGGGGGTACTTACTTATAATCTAGTGCTAATACGTGTGACGTAACGCCAGATCGGCAGACGGTGTTTGCTGCCGACTTGAGTTATGTAAAGGTCAGAACACATCATTTGCCAATTTCACTCAACTTAGTTAATTGGGTTAAATAGATTTAGGTTCACGTTTAATTCATAGTATGCGCTGCTATATTGTGCAGCGTATGCTATTTGGCGCTGCGTAACGCGGCCGTTGTCTGCCTCCAGTTGAACTCCTGGTATTTTGCTAGAAATTTACCTGTGTAAATCGCTTCCACTGCGGGAGTTTGGCTTGGAATTAGACAATTTTTGGTAGCAGAGCGTGGTTCAGAAAACCACTAGATTTAAGATTATTTTAGTATAAGATTTTTAATCTACCTACATAAAAAAAATATATTTATTGTGATTGTAGTGTGTGCCCTGTGTAGAATATCCTATCGGTAGGATCGGGGCCAATCGATTGGTGAATTGCTTGTTATTATCGTTGTGTTTACCCTGTGCGGATATCCTAACGGTAGGATCAGGGCCGATTGTTTATTATTGGTTTTATTGTAAGGTTCGGTGTTACTTTGAGTTGGTACCATGGCTCCCACAATTACACAGCTCCAGGCAAGAATTAGGACGCACCTAATTTGGTTCGCGACTAAGCAGGCGATGGTCGGTCGCGGGGACCGAGAGGACGCACTCATCGCTTGTGCGCAACGGATTGACGAACGGGTCGCGGAGGTGTTGGATTGCCTCACTGGATGCGAGGAGTTATTTGATGGGACGCCTGATGAGGAGGTCAAACTTACGGTCCGGGCGAATGTGACTCAGTGCCTGGAGATAGGGCAGGAGATCCAGCAGGCGGCTGCTGTGATCACCAGGCGTAGGGCTGGGGAGCCGGACCCACCCCATGGTCCGCGGGGACCGGGGGTGCAAGTGCCCCTGCCGGCTGTGGCGATTCCGGTCTTCCACGGGGACTACACGGATTGGACCCGATTCCAGGATCTGTTTGACAGTGTGATTCATAACCGCACTGACTTGCAGCCGGCATATAAAATGGCACAATTGATGGCCAAGCTGCAAGGTGAGCCCCATGAGCTGGTAAAGCATCTACCAGTCGATGATGCAAGTTACGAGACGGCTCGCGGTTTGCTGATCGAGAGATACAGCAACAAACGTCTCATGATTGACCAACTCCTGGAACAGTGGCTCACCGTGCCGACCATCACACGAGGGACGGACCTCAGGGCCAAGGTCCTCAACCCTGTCTGCGTTGCAGTGAACGCTCTTGAGAGACAGGGGATGCCGGTGTCAGGCTATGATTATATCCTGGTCCACACGTTGTTGCGCCGCCTGCCGAGCGACATGGCCGCTCGTTTTGAACAGTCACACGGAGGTAAGACATCTGATTACCTCCCGACCTTCGAGGAGCTCAAGTCCTTCCTCGAGGCCGAGTGCAGGCGGGTAGATGCCCAATTTGGAGAGTCGCCTCACGCGGAGTCTGCGGCCGCTCGCCGCCCGGAACGGCCGGGTGCACAGGCGCGAGACGGTAAGAGTAGGCCACCCAGGCGATACAATGTCGCTAATTTGGAATCGAGGTGTGCCTACTGCAGAGAGGCGGGGCATCAGGTGACTGCGTGTGAGGAGTTCGCTGCACAGCGGGTGCAGAAACGTCGTGGTGTGGTGCAGCAACGGCGTTGGTGCTTTAGGTGTATGGGGCCGCATCAGGTGCGAGAGTGCCCATCAAGCACCAACTGCAGGTACTGCCAGGGTGCCCACCATCAGCTCCTATGCATGAACCGCAGCGGAGATTACGGAGGCAGAGCTGACGCGGGTCAGCGGACGGAGTCTGCCCTACCTAGACAGGAGCAACGCTCCCCACCCCCTCCAAGGAGGAGTCCTCTTCCACCAGGGTTTCAGGGACGAGGCCAGGGACATCAGCAGGTGATGCCCCCTTCACCACGCGCGAGACAGTCACCACCTCGGCAGCAGGTGCCGGAATGGGGTAGGTGGTCACAGGTCCAAGGTCAGGGGCACCCATCACAAGTACGTGATGCTACGGGCGGGTGCCAACACCAGGGCCAGTACATGCAGTACTCGGCGGGTCTGAACAACATGGTGAGTTCCCATGACCCACGCATGCCTCTCCCCTTGGCTGAGCACCCGCGGCTACAGGCGCATCCACGGTACGCGCGCCTGCCGCAGGGTTACTATAGGCTGCCAGCCATGGCGTACAGGACCAGAGGTCCCTATCAGCAGGAGTGGGACCCACTCGAAGGTGTACGGAGAGAGGGGACCCCCCCGCAGGACGCGGACACTCCGCGCTTAGATTCCTGCTAGGTAATCGCCGCCTACACGCCAGCTTCGGCCCCCCGGCCAATTACGGTATTGTTGCCTACGGCAATGATTTGGGTATGGGGATACGGTGGCCGCAGCATACAGGTAAGAGCCTTGTTAGATACAGGGGCTCAGGGTTGTATTGTGTCTAGTAAGCTGGTGAGTAGGCTACGCTTAAATATAAGGCCCACAACGGATGGGGCTGTAGGTATTGGAGGTGTAGATGTGCCTGACGTTCGGGGTCAGGTGAGCTTCGAGTTCACATTAGGTAATACAGGTACAGGGGTCAGCTATCATGCCTCAGCAGTGGTGCTGGATGATGTGGTAGGGAAACTTCCTCAGGTTCGGTTACCGTCAACGGTACGAGGGTTAACCACAGGCTTAGAGTTAGCTGATCCTGAATTTGATACTCCTGGTACGGTGGACGTTCTCCTCGGGTCAGACGTCCTCGGGAGATTCTGGTGTGGCAGAAAACGGGTACTTCAGCAAACTGGTTTAGTGGCCGTTGATACCACAGGGGGGTATGTTATTTTTGGCCCAGTTTGGAGACCTCAGGACCTACCAGAGGGCGATACGGTTCTCTATGGTAGTGTGTTGTCGGAGGTGCTGCAGAGGTTTTGGGAGTCTGAGGAGCCACCCACAGCGGATAGACGGAAGCCAGAGGATGACGAGTGCGAGCTGTTCTATCAGTACAACACTGCACGAAGTTCGTCAGGTAGGTTTGTTACCAGGCTGCCATTTCTCCCAAACCGCCCCTCCTTAGGTAGTTCGCGACAGATCGCGGAACGGAGACTACTGGCTATGGAGAGAAAGATGAAGCGAGATGCAGCACTTCGGCAGAAGTATATCGAATTCATGAGGGAGTACCTAGAGTTAGGCCACATGTCGGTGTCCAGCATAGATTGGAGGTGTGTCGAGCATTACTATATACCACACCTGGCTGTTTTGAAGTCACCGGAGGCGAAGATACGGGTAGTGTTTGACGGTTCTGCTCCTACATCGAATGGTGTGTCTGTGAACCAGTGTCTGCACGCGGGTCCCAAGTTGAACCGGGACATTGTGGACATCCTCACAGATTTTCGGTTGCACCAAGTAGCGTTCGTCGCAGACGTCAAAATGATGTTTCGCCAAACAATTATACACCCGGATGACCGTCGGTACCAGCTGATTTTGTGGCGTGAGAGCCCTGACGAGCCGATGGTCACTTATGAGCTTAACACGGTAACGTATGGTCTGAAGCCAAGTCCGTTTTTAGCAGTACGCACGCTGCGAGAGTTGGCCGCACAGGAAAGGGTAAGATTCCCTCGAGCCGCAGCAGTACTGGATCGCGACGTCTACGTGGATGACATCTGCACGGGTGCAGATAGCGTGCAACAAGCACTGCTACTACGAGACGAGCTGATCGCGATCATGGAATCAGGAGGTTATGAGTTGCGGAAATGGCTGTCCAGCTGTCCAGAGCTCCTGGCCGGGTTGCCAGGTGAGTTCCAGCAGGACCCGCACCTTTTCGAGAACCCGGACAATCCAAATACGTTGAGCATCCTAGGGGTGCAATATAGGCCAACGCATGATGTCTTTACGTATCAGATCGAGCCAGACCTTTTGCAGAAGACTTGGACGAAGCGTTCGGTATTATCGACGATCGCCAGAACTTTCGATCCTAACGGGTGGATCGCACCGGTGACGTTCATGGCGAAGTGCTTCTTGCAAAGGTTGTGGATAGCAAACTTGGGTTGGGACGACCAGCTCTCCGGAGAGCTGTTGAATGATTGGACCAAGTTTGTGACCACCTTACCAGGGATCGTACGCATCGCCATACCTCGCAAGTTGCTCCCATCGGTGGGATGTAAGGTTACCCTACATGGGTTTTGTGATGCCTCGGAGCGAGGGTACGCGGCAGCTGTCTATTTGCGGACAGTCAGTTCAACGGGAACTGTAGACGTGCGTCTAGTTATGGCCAAGAGTAAGGTGGCTCCGGTTAGGACAAGATGGACCATTCCAAAGTTGGAATTGGCGGGAGCAGCGCTTCTCACGCGCTTGCTACATCATGTCGCTAGTAATCTACGCGGTACCATCAATTTGGATGAAACGGTGTACGCATGGACCGACAGTAGGATAGTTCTGTGCTGGTTACAGACGTCGGTACATACTCTTGAGGTTTTCGTGGCAAATCGGGTGTCACAGATTAAAGGATCGGAAACTCCGTTGGTATGGAGACACGTACCGGGAGAACAGAACCCAGCGGACTGCGCCTCACGGGGATGTAGGGCCCCTGATTTGGTAGGTCACTCACTGTGGTGGGGACCTCAGTGGCTGACTGAGTCACCTGAGAGATGGCCATACAATGAGTGCGGGTCGCCGCTTGGGCCACCTGATCGAGGTTTGCGAGTGAACGTAGGGCAGATCGTACCTAAGCCTAGTGCGGCTTTCTTGCTGGAACGATACAGCTCCCTCGACAAACTTCTAGGGGTGACAGGTTGGATCAAACGGTTCGTGAACAACTGTAGAAAACCTCAAGCAGAACGGAACTTGGCACCTGTCCTCTCGCCTGCGGAGCGGAATGCGGCTCTAAGTTTATTGGTTAGGGTCGTCCAGGCGGAACATTTTGAGGAAGAGGTCAGGCTGCTCAGGGATGGCCGTGGAAAGCTGAAGGGAGGTCTTGTGCGCCTCAACCCGTTCGTGGACGAGCATGGAATGCTCCGGGTTGGAGGTAGACTTCGGAACGCTAACCTGCCCTTTTCAGCACGGCATCCGCTGTTACTCCCAAAGAAGGGACCTTTGGTAGAACTTATAGTTAGGGATCGTCACCAGAAAAACTCGCATGCGGGCTGCAATGCACTTTTGGCTATTCTGCAGCGCGAGTTTTGGATCTTGTCTGGACGACGTACGGTACGGAGCATTGTGTTTCGGTGCTTGCCTTGCTATCGGTTGAAGGCAGCCACAATGCAACCTCAGATGGGAGACCTCCCACCGGACCGGGTGACGGAAGCCTGGACGTTTGCGGGTGTGGGAACGGACTTTGCGGGGCCTTTTATGGTAAAGGCATCACGCCTTCGCAACGCGAAGTCAATCAAGGCGTATTTGTGCGTGTTTGTGTGCCTAGCAACCAAGGCCGTCCACTTGGAACTCGTGGCCGACCTCACTACGGAGGCTTTCTTAGCAGCTTTAGATAGATTTGTGTCGCGAAGAGGGCGACCAGCGCTGATCAGGTCGGACTGTGGTACCAACTTTAAGGGCGCTGATCGATGTATGAAAGAAATTATAACGTTTTTATCGGAAAACGAGGAAGCTATCGGCACGAGCCTCTCCCGTCAGGGCATTAACTGGGTGTTCGATCCACCAGGATGCCCCCACTGGGGTGGTATATTTGAAGCGGTTGTAAAGTCCGCTAAGACGCATTTGATGCGCGTTATAGGTTTAACGATATTAACCTTTGAGGAGCTAGCGACCGTGTTTTGTAAAATTGAGGCCGTTCTCAATTCACGTCCTTTGTGTCCGCTTAGCTCAGATCCAAATGATCTGGAGGCCCTGACACCAGGGCATTTCTTAATTGGCCGACCACTTAACGCCTTGCCAGAATACCCCTACACAGAGGTCAGTAGCAATCGTTTGACGCGTTATGAGTTGCTGCAGCAAATGTCTCAGAATTTTTGGAAGCGATGGTCGCTTGAGTATTTGCACATTCTGCAGCAACGCCTTAAGTGGACGGACAGAACTGAACCCCCTCGCATCGGAGATCTCGTTCTGGTTAAGGATGCCAACCTGCCGCCACTGCGATGGCGCAGAGGGCGCATTCTCAACTTGTTCCCAGGTAGTGATGGCACTCCTCGAGTCGCGACAGTTCAGGTAGGGGATTCAGTTCTTAAGCGAGCAATAGCAACGCTATCTCGTCTCCCCAGTAGTGAATAGGCCTAAGGGATTCGGCCTAGGGCGGGTGAATGTTTAATTTAGCGTTGCTATGCTGGGGTAGGTTAGGTATTGGTGACGGTCTGTGAATACGCCGCGATGCTCGCCCGCACGCATCGCTCTGGGCATATGTTGTCCCTTTCTCGCTCGCGGGTGGCGGCGTGCGCGCGGGCCGCCTGTAGGCGCCAGGCGGTGATTTCTGCACCGCACTCAGTCACTCAAAACCGCTCGGACAAGCGTATTGTGTTTTGTACGGATTTCCCGCCACGAGTTTTGCGATGCCGCGTGTAATGGACGATTCAATTTGGGATCGCGCGTGTTGATGCATCGTATTATTGCGGTTCTCCTGGGTTATACTAGAATACCAGGCTTAGTGATTGTTGGATGTCTCGACGTCTTCCACGTGAGCGTCGCGTTGAATAGGCATCAGGTGGCCATTTTGGCCCGCGTTTGTACGGCCCAAATTCGGGTTGGGTCACGCGTAATGACTAATATCAAAGTGAAATACGAACAGAAGCTGTGAGTGGTTTGAAGTGAATAACGCGCCAAGGCTGTAGTGGAATGCTGGGTGTCGATATCTTTTCCACCCAGCCCTGTAAGTACCCACGGAATTCCTATTTGATCCATTCCCTGAACTTCCTTTCTCCGTTGGGTATTTTATGCATTTGGACCGGCGTTAACTGTAAGTGATAAATCTAGTTGTTTTAGTATAAAACTGTTTATGGTGTGTTCCCTTTAGTCATATTTGTTGTACCATATCATTGTGACTCCTTGGTACGAATTGCGGAATTCGTGGGGTGATATAATTTGGGGGTACTTACTTATAATCTAGTGCTAATACGTGTGACGTAACGCCAGATCGGCAGACGGTGTTTGCTGCCGACTTGAGTTATGTAAAGGTCAGAACACATCATTTGCCAATTTCACTCAACTTAGTTAATTGGGTTAAATAGATTTAGGTTCACGTTTAATTCATAGTATGCGCTGCTATATTGTGCAGCGTATGCTATTTGGCGCTGCGTAACGCGGCCGTTGTCTGCCTCCAGTTGAACTCCTGGTATTTTGCTAGAAATTTACCTGTGTAAATCGCTTCCACTGCGGGAGTTTGGCTTGGAATTAGACAGATATATTTTTATATCATAGAATTGACAGGAGCTTCCTAAAATCCCTGATTTAGACCATTTGTAGTGGTAACAGCCACTCAAGTTTGCACCTTAGAAAGACGGAGCTATGTTTATTAAGAAGTTGGCATTTGTTAGCGTAACATATGCTATAAATAACAAGGTACTAGATAGCTCAAAACAATTTTTATATGATTTTTTTCGCGATATAATAATATAATATAATATATCACGAAAAAAATCATAAAAAAATAGTTTTGAGCTATCTAGTACCTTGTTATTTATAGCATATGTTTAATTTAATTTAATTTTTTTATGATTTTTTTCGCGATATAATAATATAATATATCGCGAAAAAAATCATAAAAAATTGTTTTGAGCTATCTAGTACCTTGTTATTTATAGCATATTCTGTCTGTGAGAATACATTCATTTCGCGGTTAACATTTACTCATCTCTTTGATTTTTTAAGTAAATTTTATGCAGGGGTTAATTTTTATTTTAAAAACTACGTACTACGAAAAGCCTACGCGAAACGCAGTCGTAGCTACAAACAAAAAAAAAACAATAACAATTATGTCATCCTCGCACGCACATCGCTAAAAAAACAAATGCTGACAAACATAACTAAAAAAGTGATGATATAAGAGTCAATATCGCATTTACCTTCTTGGCCGCATCATCCCTATATTAGCGCTTAAAACATTTTTCCTACAAAGGAAATACGGCTTGCTGCGAGAGAAACTGCTGGGCGTGCTACAATTTTTCTGCAGATCTTCCACCGTCACCGATATAAGTAAAATATCTACGTTAACTCACCTGAAGTAAGCTGCAAATTTACTATCAAACAGATGACACTTCGATCGGCTCGAAACTATTAATAAAAGCTGCGTTAAACTTGCAAATAAGGGAATTAGTAATCAATGGAGTAAATGTTCGTTTGGTGAGCTTTGTTTATTTACATTAACTTTATTAAAGTCGCGAATGTTCGTTCAGCCTTAGCTGTCGTGGGCGCGGTTTTCGACTCTTCGCTGTGCACTGCGGTCGTGAAGTGTTCCGAGTCGACAAGCCGATGGCTGTATGCGAGGTTTGCCGTTGCCGCGTGGGCGCTTCCCGCCAAAACCGGTCGCCTTGGTTACCACCATACTTACATCGGAAAATGTCGTCATCGCGTGACGATATTTTGGTCCTATTTATAGGAAACTTTCATTTATTCCGCTAAAATTTTAAGTTATTAAGTTTAGTTGGGTATTTTTAACAATTTGAAATAGTTACGATTACGGCGTTTAACATCTGGAGGTTTACCAACTAGCCACGCAAGGTAATAAAATTAGGTTTCTAGTAGTAGTGAACTGCTTTTTCCTCGTAACATTGCTGGTGTTCCTTTTCCGGACGCGTAGTCTTTATGCATTGTTAGCGATATCAAAAAACTAACACTTACTTATATAAGCGCCACTAGCACCGCAAATAATATTATTTACAAATTTTCAATCAAACTCAAATTACAACTTTTTTAATAAAATTTTCAAGGAAGTTTATTGGGTCGTTGGACTTCACACAAAAAGGAGCAGAATCAAACTCACCAGCAAAGGTGCCCCTCCATGGATGTTCATCGCCATCTATAGATGGGTACTTCTTCGGAGCGTAAATTTTCATTGTCCGGGGCCAAAACGCTATAGTTTTTTAAAAACAAAGACACTATATATTTTTTATTGGATAGTTCATACTTGATTCTAACTGGTACATTATAAAATTTAAGTAAAGGATCATGCCAAGATAGTTAAAAAAAAATTCAAACTGCCGAAATCTGATTCCCGTAACGTGTCCGCGCCCCAAAATTCGATACAATAATGCATATATCTTTTTTTCTGTATTACTTATCTATTCAAACTATTTCTTCATGATAAAACAGATGTACAATAGTCAAGGAAAAAAATATTTCATTTCTGTGAAAATATTAGATTTTGTTCTATAAGCTAATTTAAAAATGTCCGGCAACAAGTTCTGATTCCCGTGGAACGTCACTAAAGTCCACGCACATCCCTAATTAAACGCCCCGAAAGTTAGTTCTATCCCCCCTCGTTATCTCACAGTAGTGCTCTGTGCGTCGTGGGAAGCAGAGGTACCGATTGTGCAGCATTCCCGAACTACGAAGGTAAAAAACTGATTCCCGTGTGTTTGTTTTGGTTGAAAACTGATTCCCGTTTGTTGGTTTTAAATTAAAGTAAAAGTAACAGGGTGACTACTTCATACCAAATTTAAAGACCTTAAGGTTTACTAACTTATATGTTTAAATTATAGCATAAGACTGCGTCAATTCGCAACAATCGCCATTTTTCGATTTTTTCTGATTCCCGTCACACTGATTCCCGTGTATAAAAGACTACGGGAATCAGCTTTTCACTCATTTTTACATCAGACTTGTCATTGTTTGTGCCTAAATCGTTCAAAAGCATTATCCTCTTGCGTAAAACGTCTATTTTGCAAAACATCTCAAATGCAAAATGTCACTTTTGCAAATATTTTTATCGCAATACTTTTCCCTGTCGTTTTCCCCTTTTGTCTTATATCGACACGTAGCTAAGTTGGGGTATTAAATAAGTCATTTTTCACACAATTATTACCAGAAATATCCTATTTCTGGTTCCCGTGTCACAGAATCTGATTCCCGTGGGCGGTTAATTTTTAAGTGCCCATATCTCGAAAGCTATTAATCTTGGATGAGTGCCTATTTGAAGTATACCTTTGTTTTATACTAGAATTTGACCTGGAGTATCACATTAAGTCATATTATGAGAAATGAAAACGACTACGGGAATCAGCCGAAGAACGCGATTTCGAATAACCACCCAGATGATTTTAAGTACCTTCATTCATTCATTAAACCTTTTGCAAAATAAACATTATTAGCATTTGCCTCTTCATCATATTTATCGGATAATTTTTATTAAATATTTTAGGGCACTCGCACACGCCCACCCAGCGGCTTTACCCGCTGCTAACCGTTTTCCCGCGATAAAAATACCTTTACCCGGTATGAATTTTACATAAAAACCTTTTTCTTGAATTACTCTATCTAAAACTTTATTTTATGCTAATTAGTGATCAGTTATGATTAGTGATGGGCAGGCGTTTAGTGATAAATATGATATGAATATAAAATATTTTGTCTTGTAAAATTTTCAACAGTGTGTCACCACCGAATGGAAATAACAAATGACTTGCAGTTTCTTCGCTTCATCTCCGTAGAACGACTAGTATGGCATAGTGGGTACGCCGATGGTCGTTCGTGGATTCGATTATCTGTAAGTTCCTTTTCAAATATTTGTGTCGAGTCTGGGTGTTTTCTATGTATTGTATGTAATTGACAAAATAAGTATGTATGTACTATACTTATCAGCTATCTATTTCCCATATTACAAGCTTTCCTTAGTTTGGGGCTAGGTGGCGCTGTGTGAAATATTTAAGATATATTTAAATTTATATTATTTGTACCTAACCACTGATGAAATTTATAAAAATGTTTTTATTATATAAGTATGAATATGTACCTTTTCCCACAACTTAGTTAAACATTCATACTAACTTTAAACTGTGTTTATCACACACCACAATGTAGAGTTTATTTTTTACAGAAGGCAATCAGTTTTATTTTTCTGAAATTTGTTTTTGTCTGCCTCATCTATTCTATACCTAGAGAGTCAATTTCTATTCAGTACTAAAGTGAAATAATAGAGATAAATAATTAAATAAAATAATTTATTAAGTAATCAAATGATAACTAAATAAAAACATATGGTTATTTAAACGAGTCTTATTGCAATAGTATTTGGGTAAATTTAATGATATTTACCGCTGGTACTTTAAATAAGTAGCCCTGGTACATCAGTCAGCCCGCGATCACAGTTAAGGTAACTCAGTTAAAACTTTGGGATCCAAGTTAATTGCAAATATTTACCTAAAAACCAAAAGCGATCGGACTCGTTTAAATATCCATAATGTGTGAAAGTAATCGCGCGTGCTTAAAAAGTTATGAATTAAAAATAACACAAGTATTAAAATAACATACTAAATTAAAAATGTCAGTAGTATTAAAATGATAATTAAATTAGAAAGAGCAATACGTATTATAAAAAAAAAGAAATACTCACCTTAAACTTTGTTTTTTACCAGTAGTCTTGCAGTGCTAAGTTAGTCCTGTCAATCTGATCTGATCATTCGGCAAATACCTACTCTTCTACTACGGGAAAGAAGCCATAAAAAACTACGCTAGGAGGGCTCGTCATGTAAGTACTCGTAGAGTGATGTAATTGAAGCGAGCCACGACATGTTGAAGTAAAAAATTATACAAATGTTGAAAAACTGAATGTATCAGTCAGGCAGCTTAAAGATGACGTAGTTGATAGTGTTGGAGCGAGCCACGAGGTCTGATTAAACTCAGGAATATGACACTTTTAAATGTCGAACAACTCCTCGAGGCGTATAGAGTAGGGCACGTCGTGAAGGGTGGTGTAGTTGACGGTCTTGGAACGAGCCACGACGTCACTCACGCATTGCTCGCGGAAGTCCTCCCACACTCGCTGTTTACAAAACTCGTCGAACAGCTGATGTTTGTTTGGAATCTGGAAGCAAAAAATATTTTTATTGATGTGTTTTTTTAAGGTACATCTGTAGCTCTGATGTACTATTTCAATGCCTAATGCATTAAATCTTTACACATACTTATAAGCGTTCATTTACTTCAAGCCTACTAAAAGCTATTGTAGACAATGTCTTTGCAGAGCATTATCTATAGTCTAGTCTTCTTCTTCTTCTTTTCGTGTGGGACACCGAGTCATCCAACGACCCGATGGACCCTGGTGTCAGAGTTTTTCAACCGCCTACGCTTTTCAACTAGTAGGCCTCTGACATGGTTGTGTTACGACCGCCGTCTAAGTAATCATAGACAGCAACCGGGACCGACGGCATAACGTGCCCTCCGAAGCACGGAACCATTTCTTTTCGGACAATCAGTTGGTTCACCCTGCAATGTCCTAACCAGACCGGGAACAAATTCACAAAGAGATAAATATCAACTTTTGTGAGTGTCCCACCGAGAATCGAACCCGGAACCTTTGCGTCGCAGGCAGTCGCACTACCACTGCGCCACATCGGTCGCAGTCTAGTTAAAATAAAAGAATCAAAAGTCAAGTTATGTTGGTTAGGATACATATTTAAGGTGCAGAATTGTTTTCTCCTCACTTTGACATGTGCTGAGAATATCATCCATTACTACGCCAAGTGCAAAAAGCTTTTCCAGGAACTGATAAATAACACAACTTGAAGCAGTCTTGTGACACCGTGGTACCTTTTTCTGTAAATAATACTGTATCCTCGTCCAGATGTTCGCATGGTTGTGTTGCAGCAGCCACATCTTGGGGATGAGCATGCAACTGACGGGCGTGAGTGCGACTATGCGCCGGTCGCGCATGTTCTCGCCGAAACCGAATGTAGAGCCAGGGTTCATTATACACACCTGCATACAAGTGCCACAATCAAAAATTACGAGTCTATTTTGTCAAGCAGTCGAGTGTAAAATGTTTAGGGCTGCTATTTTCTTTCACTGAAATTCCGGATTTCATAAATAAATGAAAAAAACATTATCACTTTATTACTAAAAACGTCTTGCGTCAAATGGGGCGAAAAGTGCGGTCCTAATAAGATAGCTAAGAGGTACGGAAAATTAAGTGTATGACAGGGTATAAGGGACTACTCTCCGAATAGTGATAGGGTGCATTTATACCATGAAACTGAACAAAGTTCCCATAGAAACATATGTCAGGAAACGACAAAAACAAAAACGACCTCCCATATAAAATCACGATTAGCTGACTCTTACGAATATTCCTAGGGAAAAGTTGTTAAGGTTCATGGTGTGAATGTTCACCCTATTCCTATTCGGCTAGCTGTCCCACCCTGTACATGTGGTCATCCACTCAGCTATCTTTTCCGTACCACTTAGGTATCTTATTAGGATCGCAATTCTATCCTCATTAGACGCAAGACGTTTTCAGTATACCCTGTGTGTGTATGTCGCAGCCAACGGATTAAAAAACCCGTACATTTGCACAGCTAGCCCGTTAATCAAACAATGCCATTCAAACACACACCTAGTTCTGAAGTTAGATTTTGGGTAAGTAATCTTTTTCATGTATTTTTGCATGTATATTTCAGGCTTTTCATGTTGCATATATAATCCAGTCCCTAGAAAAGGATAAAAATGATTATGATGATGACTATGATAATGATGATGGTGACAATTAGGACTATGATAAAAATGATCATAACAATGAAGGCTATGATAATGATGATTGTAATGACCAACACCACTCACCACTGCACCACGTCACTGATGGTCTCCCAACCTTACAAGCTGCTAAACGTCATTTAGTTTCAGTGTATAACGCGATCTTCAACTACTTAGCTAATAGACGTTTAGCCATGTGGTTAAATGGCGTTGTTTGATTATAGAGCTAGCTGTGAAGTTGAATGGCTTTTTAATCAGTTGACTGCGACATATGTTCTCTTAGGTGGGTAAAATATTGGGATATTTATGTGGCAACGATTTATAATACTAAAAATAATAAATGTACCTGCATAAAAAACGTTTTTAAGTTGCGTTTCCCCCTGACCCCGCCAACGATACCGTCTGCACTTTCACTGTACCTGCGAATAAAGATAAATGAACAATTAAATGATGAATCACTAAGTATGCATATAAGAGTCATTTTCAACAACTGCATATTTTTGTCAATTTCGGTGGATTTTTTAATTTTCTGCTTTTTTGATGTTTTTTGTAGCTGTATAGCAAACGATACTCGTTTTGAATATAATATATTAACAGGGAAATATGTAACAATAGTATTTAGTGAGTTATTTGGGCCACCGAAATTGCCTTGTCACCGAAATTGAATTCATGCCACCGAAATTGGGTTTATGCCACCGAAGTTGCAATTGTGCCTCAGATCCTCCAATGCTGAAACCTGATGGATCGCTGGCTCACTCTGCAAGTGAGAAAGCAAATTTGTTTGCGTCCCTGTTTGCAAGCAACTCACGTCTGGACGCTGGCACCAAGTAACCACCTACTGTACCTCGTTGCGATTCTTCGATGTCGGAGATCGCAGTACACACTAAAGAGGTTCGAGGAGTATTGTGCAGTCTAGAAGTGAACAAAGCCAGCGGACCTGATGGCATACCAGCGAGAGTGTTAAAACTTTATGCGCCTGAACTGTCTCCTATGCTGACACGCTTGTTCCGCCTCTCTCTAAAAGAAAGAACGGTGCCGGGGGCATGGAAGCTTGCTAATGTGCAACCACTTCCCAAAAAGGGCGACCGTGCTGACCCTGCCGTCCAATTGCCATTACCTCCATCCTATGCATGGTCATGGAGAGGGTACTTAACAGGCGGTCTACTGGTGATCTTCTTGTGTATGTCACGCACTGCTGGGGCGAAGCCATCGAGAAAAACGGCGAAGCACTTGCCGTTTCACTCGATATCTCGAAGGCCTTTGACAGGGTCTGGCATGCAAGTTTGCTCAGTAAGCTTCCTGCTTATGGCATTCCAGCTGATTTTTGTACTTGGATTTCAGACTTCCTTAGTGAACGGTCCATCAGAGTAGTCGTTGATGGCTACGCTCTGACCTTATGGCCATTGATGCCGGAGTTCCTCAGGGGTCTGTTCTCTCTGCAACTTTTTTCCTGTTGCACATCAATGACCTCCTTCAGCATGGTATCGTTGGATACGCAGATGATAGTACCGTTTCAGAGAGATACTTGACAGGTGCAAGAATCAGTGGGGATGAACTACGTTCGTTAAGAAAGGCCATGGTAGAGCGAACAGATCTGACCTTAGCTCAGCTGCATATGCGGTACGTAAAATTAGAGAGATCACGGATATTGCAACTGCGCGACTTGTTTACTTTAGTTATTTTCATAGCATTATGTCCTATGGAATTTTGCTGTGGGGGCGCGCCGCTGATATTGAAACAATTTTTATTCTCCAAAAGAGGGCCATTAGAGCAATTTATAAACTTTGCAGTCGTGATTCCCTA
The DNA here is from genome assembly GCA_027580185.1 of Tuta absoluta. NCBI lineage: Eukaryota > Metazoa > Arthropoda > Insecta > Lepidoptera > Gelechiidae > Tuta > Tuta absoluta. The sequence continues at coordinate 11,046,676 of JAQAHW010000007.1, forward strand.
AGGGAACTGTTTAAGGAAATTAATATTATGACTGTACCGTGTCAATATATTTATGAAAATATCATGTATGTTAGAAAAAATATAAATACTTTCACTAGAAATTGTGACAGGCATAACCGCAATACAAGGAGTAAAAATAAAATAGATCAACCTAAGCATAGACTCGCTAAAGTTAGGACTTCATTTGAAGGTCTAAGTATAAGATACTATAACAAAATACCGGAAGATATATTGAGTTTATCAGAAAGTAAATTTAAGTCTGTTATCAAGAAAACATTATGTTATAAAGCTTACTATAAGTTAGATGAGTACATTAATGACAAAGAGGCATGGAGCTCTGAAATTCCAGCGCAGCACAAGAAACACGCACTCATTTTTAATACCAAAATGGGGCGTGCGTGGAGTTTACAACTGACATAATTTTACAAATCTGCATGGATGTAATTTCAATTGTTTAAAGTAAATATTTTATAAGTTAAAACTGGTAGATTTATCTACTTCAATTTTTACAAAAAAAAAATGTAGCCATTTTTGGTCTATACATACATATTTTTTTTTACTTACAGAATTAGCTAGGGTAGCTTAGGGGCTAGTAAGATTGTTAATTTAGAGTAGGAGCACTTCTGGGCAGGTTTTTTGGTGGGTTTTTCCTGTTCAGGAGGTCCGATTAATTATACGCATGTAAACTACACGCTTTAAAAATCTTGACTTCAATTTGAAACAAATATCGTTTTCAGATGGTGGTGGCGTAAAGTTACATGCCGTGTGATTAACCTGGCCAGCCCCGTGGCAGTGCTTTGATTTTTATTTTTTTCTCCCGCCCGAGCCGGTTATCTATTAGGATATTACAAAATTGTTATAAAAAAAAGAAAATTGTGTGATACAAATTTCTTTTTTTTACAATGACGGTTCATGACGTCAATAAGTGATATGATAATACTATCCTACATTGAATAAAGAATTTCAATTTCAATTTCAAATTTCAATTTCAATTTCTTAAGTCTTGTCTCCCAATGGAGCGACGACAATCTGGTCTCATTCAACGCCACCAAAACACAGGCGTGTCTTTTCACTGCAAAAAGGAGTCCTTTCGACTGGACACCTACTTTTCGGGGGACATCTGTCTCTGTCACTGACAGGCTTGAGCTTCTAGGCATGGAGTTGACTTCAAATCTAAACTTCGCCGCGACCATCGAGTACAAAGCTCAAACGACGACTAAGAAGCTGGGCATCCTGAATAGAGTGAAGCGATACTTTACGCCTGGATAGCTTTTAACACTTTACAAAGCACAAGTCCGATCCTGCATAGAGTATTGCTGTCAATCTTGGGATGGCTCAGCCAAATACCAACTTGCCGCTCTTGACTCGGTGGAACGCAGGGCCAAGAGGCTCATAGGCGACAAAAAACTGGTGGACACCATGCTACATAGCTTGGCACATCGCCGCAAAGTTGCCTGCTTGTCGGTTTTTTACATATTGTACCTCGGAGAGTGTGCTTCACGACCTTGTTCCACCAGCTCCCTTCTACCATCGGACATCCAGAGGCATCGCCGAATACCATCCATACCTGGTTGCCATTCCACCAATTCGGACTAAGCGCTTCCAGTCATCATTTATAATGCGCACTGCTAAAGAGTGAAACTCACTACCTGCGTCCGTGTTTCCAAACGCATACAACCCTAATCTCTTCAAAGTAAGAGTGAACAGGCATCTTCTGGGTGAGCTCGCTCCATCTTAGACTCTGTCTCTGTCCTATGACCTAGACTAGAGTCAAGAGCAAACCCATCCTTAATAATAAAAAAAATGCCTTTTTTGGCTGCTTACAAATGGATGGCATTGTGTTGAAGATAGCCGTAGACCCCGCTGTTATCGGCATCCGTCCACACCTGTTAGCTCCTGCCGGTCGACAAATCAACTGATACCTGCGACTACAAATAGTAGCCACGTCTTCGGCTATCGCTGACGGGTGTCAATGACTGAGCAGGAGGACTTTGCGGGAGCGCCGGGCTAGAGGGCCACCAGGGATCACCGGGCAGGAGGGCCATGAGGGACCGCCATGCAAGAGGACCTCGCGGGAGCGCCGTGCAGTAGGACCTCGCGGGAGCACCGGGCCGGAAGGCCATGACGGATCGCCGGGCTGGAGGACCTCGCGGGAGCGCCGGGCTGGAGGGCCACGAGGGATCGCCGTGCAGTAGGACCTCGTGGAAGCGCCGGGCTGGAAGGCCACGAGGGATCGCCGGGCTGGAGGACCTCGCGGGAGCGCCGTGCTGGAGGGCCACGAGGGATGGCCGCGCAGGAGGACCTCGCGGGAGCGCCGGGCTGGAGGGCCACAAGGGATCGCCGTGCAGGAAGGCCACGAGGGATCGCCTGGCTGGCTCAAAAAATCACTGCTGGACATGGGCCTCCCCTTATCAGGAGTATTGCCATCCTCTACACGCTCGGCTGGCGGATAGGCGAGCGCAGTACATAATTTTGCATTCAGAGGGAACGCTGTTGCCCATTCCCCTAAATAAATTTATCCCTTAGTCTTCTTTTACGACGCAGATTTTAGTTTTTCTGAAATAACTGCATTTTTTTTGTCAAACAAACGACCTAAAGCGACCGTATTTTACAGGCTTTTTCGATCTGTATACCCCGCAAGGAGTGAAAGCGTGATATTTCTAAATATGTTTGTAATTTGTATCAATTGAGCAAATTCGGTGGAGCTTTGCAATTTCGGTGGGCTTCTAACAGCCATAAAAGCCACCGAAATGTGCCCACCGAAATTGCAAACTAGTTATTTATTTAAAAAATATACAAAAGTATCAAGGTTATTCCAGTTTGCAACTTATATCTCAAAAGTGTACCTAAAGGCTATTTAGAATGCATTACTGTAATATTTTACAACCTTGAGGAAACATTTTAATCCCGAGCACCGAAATTGCAAAATTTTGTTCCGAGTAAACGGAAATAGTTTACTAACATTTTTGGCGGGAAGACGCAAGGAGATAGTGCACAACCGTTCACACTGCGCGTGAGTGCTCGGCTGATCCTAGCGGGGAAGGGGTTTTAGGTCTGGATATACTCAACAGTGTGAGCAGGGAGCGTCGAAACAAAATTGCCACCGATATTGCTATTTTTGCTGGGACAAATCTAGTTTTGACATAGTTCATAAACTTTTCGTCTAAAAATTCAATTTTTAATAATTTCTCGTAGGGTCACTAACCCTTATCATAATCAAAAATAATTTTCTTTAATATGTTGGGCATAATTTTCCTGAGAGATGAATATGTTGTGAAAAACGGATTGGGGACAAGCCACCGAACATTGAAATTCGACACTTACTATTTTTTTTCTAAAAACGTAATAACTTTCCAAACATTATTTATATGGCTTCATATCAGAACAAGTGTCTTATATTTTGAAAAAAAATATCATAGTCATATCTGCAAAGCGTCACCTCGTTTTCAGCGAGGACATGAAAAATTTCCGCTTGAGAAATCCACTCATAAAATGGTCACTAGCTGAATGCTACTTAAACATAACATGCGTAAATTTTACGATATAATTAAATATAATAAACTCAATCACACTTATTGCCCCTACTAGGATACCCAGAAATAAACTGACATGGACATACAAAGTCGCAGCCAACTGGTTAAAAACGCTGTCCAATTGCATTAAACTCATAAAATTTCCGATAACTTTGGACTACACTTAATTACCAGAAAATGCATGGTTATTAAAATGTGACGTTTTTAAAGTCGGTAATTGTTTCTTATTTTATTGATGACTTTAAAAAGGTCATATCTTTAAAACAATGCATTAACATTACATTAACAGCTACAACAGTCCACTGCTGGAAATGAATGGCCCTCTCCTTTCGTGTGGTTTAACCATTACTCACCTCGCTTGGCAAGCGGATTGGCGAGCGCAGAGCAAGATATTAAATTCACAAGGAACGCTGCTGCCCATTCCCCGAATGAATTTTCCCTTAGTCGCGTTTTACGACACCCACGGGTTGTATTATGGTGATGCTATTCTAAGCCGGTATCACATGGCAATTAAAAAACCATTCAGTTTCTGGTATATATTATTTGGTATGGGAAATTTTATGAGTTTTAATTTGCTTAATTATATGTCTATACATATAATTTAACTAAGGGAAATATTATTAACCCAGCAGCTCGTGTTATCGAAGGATCTTGGAAGTTGTATAGAGGACCTACCACAACACAACCCAACAACATTTTCCAATCCGTATCTTAGTTTCGCTATAATTTATCTTTGTTTGATTATTATTTACCTAACTGATTGTGTCCGTGTAACGTGTTCCGATTCATTTGGAGGCAGCATCAATTTTGAACTCTGACTGATGCTCTTTTTACGGATCTCTACTGTCCGTGGGCAGTCTCCCGCTTGAATACCCATTGACACCATCTTCGCAAAGCTATTTGACTCACGATACAGCAAATCGTCTCCGTCTCCGAAGAAACTAGCTCGTTTCCCATCTCCTCCTGCTTTATCAGAGGCAGCTTTGTCAAAAATTCCCATCTTTGAGTTCATCTTCTCTGACGATTTTTCACCAACGCCTCTGATTTTCGAAGTTTTATCAATTGAAAATCGCTTGGATTTAACTTTTAAAATACTTGTCCCCATACTGTCGGTACGCATTTGTGTGCCAATGCTCCGCTTTGATGCAGCTCTAATATTGATTGATGACCGACGATTAAAATTTTCATCATCGCTGTCGTGTGTCCTATAATTTGCGAAATATTTTTTTTCGAAATCAGTTTCACTTGGTTCAGGAGGTACCTACAAATATGCCCAAATTACTTATTTGATGCTCACGTTTATGATAGGATACTTCCTTAAACTTTCTTGTTACGTACATTTCCCTATTTGCTCTTGCTTATTTAAGAAACATCTAAAAAATATCTAGGGAAGTGTCCTGTCACAAAAGCGGCCAGCAGCGTTAAGTTTCCCAAATTAAATTCATGACTGAATACTCTGGGGTGGTTCAGTAAAAGACTAATAAATCATAGGATAAATCTAAAATGAAGGATAGTGTTTCTTGTGAGGTAATACAAAAATTAATGTGTTTCTTTACTTGCCCATGGATCAAAGAGCGTGTAGTAGTTTTTGCCGACCCGTTTGCTGACGAAAACTTTGAGAGACTCAATCATTTGAACGCGGCCAGTCAATATGAAATATACGTAATTTCGAACTCCAACACCATCTCCCAACACTGTTTCAAATTCGCCGTATTTTTTCATCTTTGCTACAATGCAACATTCTCTGAAAGACACCTAACGAAAGTATAAATAAGTATTCATTAGAAACGTATATAGGTACCTAATGTGTTATCGATATAAATTGATATGAAAATGTTTATTACCCTGCCAAAATACACGCCTTGCCCATAACTTTGTTGCACGGCATGCTCCCAACACTTGACCAATCGCAACATCTTGGGGATCACCAAGTGGTGCTAGGAATCGTATGAACTTTATTTGTTCACTAGCAGCCCGCCCAGCGGTTTCACCCGCCGCTAACAATTTCCCCCCGGGAATAAGACAGTTTAATATAGCCTATGTTCATCAGGGATAATGTAGGATTCTAAAAATTTTGACTTTAATTTGAAACAAATATCGTTTTCAGATGGTGGTGGCGTAAAGTTACATGCCGTGTGATTAACCTGGCCAGCCCCATGGCAGTGCCTATATTTTTATTTTTTTATCGCGCCTAATAGAAAACCGGCTCGGTTCAGGTCATAACAAAATTGTAATTAAAAAAAAAGAAAATTGTGTGATACAAATTTTATTTTTTAGAATGACGGTTCATGACGTCAATAAGTGATAATACTATCCTACATTGAATAAAGAATTTCAATTTCAATTAACGGTAAAAGATTTTTTTAAATCGGTCCAGTAGTTTCGGAGCCTATTCAATTCAAACAAACAATGAATAAAATCCTGTTCCTAATATTAGTGTAGATTATATAATTATTATTTTAGAGTGATGCCGGCTTAGAATAGCATCACCCGATTTCTTTTCCGTGGGAGTCGTAGGAGGCGAATAAGGGACTTGAGGGTGTGTATTGCAATTTAAGGCGATGGGCTGACAACCTGTCACTATGGCGATACACAATTTTCCGAATGACCCTCAAACATATGTCAGACGTGGCATAAATGTCCGTTTTTGCTGCCGTTTACGCTCTGCCTACCCCGCAAGGGATAATAGGCGTGATATGTGTATGTATGTATTATTTTAGTGTAGATTTTTTCAATGCATTATTTAATGCTTTTTGTTGTTTTTTTATACCGAGTAAGGGACAGCCCTTCGAATACTGATAGGGTGCATGAAACATAAAACTGGACAACTTTCCCCTAGAAACATATGCCAGGAAACGCCAAAAAAATGACCTTCCATACAAAATCACAATCAGCTGACTGCATTCACTATGGGAAGTCAGTTTTTTTACGTTGCCTGAAATATTTTCCTAGGGGAAAGTTGTTCAGTTTCATGGTCTGCATTATTAGTATTCTGAGGGATATCCCTGACACCATTTAATACAGTAACGATTAAATGTAATCATTACACTGGTACGAATAATGTGGCGTAGTTGGTACATTTTTAAATGAAAAAGTAGTTATTGTGGCATAACTGTAATAGTTAGACATATGGTATCCCGGACATTATTATAGATATTGATGTCCTCTATGAAACTGTAGTACATCACTTTGCTCTATTGTCAATAATTTCCACAGCGTACGCGATATAAGATATTTTTTTGGTAAATTTTTCACACGTTGGGTTACATTATCGAAATTTTCACGCGGATCCCTATTTTTTTCTCGTATAAAATATAGCCTATGTTCATCAGAAATAATGTAGGATTCTAATGGTGAAAGAATTTTTAAAATCGGTCCAGTAGATTCGGAGCCTATTCGATGCAAACAAACAAACAAACAAACAAACAAACAAACAAACAATCAAATCTTTCCTCTTTATAATATTAGTGTAGATATATTGTTTAGCGATAATTGGCTTGTTATATAATTCCTGGTCTATGACACCACCGAGACATATGCTGTGGCGTAGTTGAAGCAGTACCATTGCATTTCATTGGGACAAAACTATAAAATTATCTACTTCTTTTTCTTCTACTAAAATAAGAAAAAGAATAGAAATTTCTACCTCATCAAGTGCATCAAAGTACGTAAAAGACGACATGGCGAGTCTGACTTCATCCCATTGCTTCTGTATAGATGTCAACAGAACGTTATTGAAGTCCTCCTTTAGTAACATGAGAAATTCACAATGATCTGAAAACATACAGGTAAAAAGTAGTTACTCGGAATTTTATTAATCAGAAAGAACAGAATTGAACAATTAATCAATTTCGTACGATAAATAAAACTCACGAGGGGATAATGGTGCCACTATTAGTTAATAAAATTAAGTTATACATTTTAATTTTTCTATCGAGTCGGCGGCGGTAGAAAGGAACTTAAAATCTACCTCATGTACTATGTAGTAATATGTGCTAATTCTACCCATTTAGTCACTCTTTGCCTGCATTTTCAGTGTGTATCTGGTAGCTAAGCCGTTTCGCATAATGGTCTAGATTTCGTATACAATCATGACAGTCGTGTGAAATCCATAAAATCAGAACTGATTATATGCAAAGGTGTCTCTAATAATTACAACATGAGACAAAATCTCATTATCCTCCCATAAACATTCAGTTCGTATAACTTTAAAATTTATATTGCATTTATACAATAAACTTTAGAATGATTTCATATTAAAGGTTCTTTTTTCTGTTTAACTCTATGATTTTAGCACCGGGTATTAAAACCTACACCTGACTCTTTGCGTTTGCGTTTTTGCTACAAGTAAGATATCATTATCAGCCAGTGATTGATATGGTAACCGTTCTTTTCTAATGTTTACTTTCTACATTGCGGGTGGCCACTTTTTTCTGATTCACTCGCAGTTGGGTTTAAAAGTCAAAGCTCTATTCAATATCATCCCCAGGTATTTTGGCTGCAAGTGTGACTTGCCAAGAGTTGTTAAGATGGCGGTGTGTTTGTCTATTTTTGAGGTGAATTACACTGGACTGCGTCTTAGCGGGATTTTATAGATCTGTCAGTGCTGCTGGGATAGTCACTTCTGTTTCAACCAACCAGTCAGGTGGAGGTTACAAAGCTCAGGGGCTAAAATCTCAGAGTCCAGTCTTAAAAAAAAGCTCATGGACTGAAAGGGGTTGATGCTGTTCTAGCTCAGGACCACAAGAGACTAGCTGTCCTACTTACTTCAAGAATATTGTTACTTTGTTTAATCTTGAACAAGTACCTTGTTCCCTGTAAAACTTAGGATGTGTTGTGACATTTCTTAGTAAAGATGGGTAGCAATAGGTAGGTAGTTAGTATTACTTACTTTAGTAGAATCTTGCTATCTATAGCTAGATCTAAGATAAATAGTTCGTACCAATAGTCATCACAGTAGCCGTCCTCGGTATGTTATGAAGCAAGGAGATTTCTCCAAACATCTCGCCGGCAACCATTTCCCCAATCTCAACGCTGACGTCCTGCTCCAGGAGTTCATCGTACACCAAATGGCTGACCATCACCGTCCCGCTGACGATGAAGTAGAGAGCATGTGCTTCGTGATGCTCCCGGACAACTACGCGGTTCGGAGGTACGTACTTGAAGTACGTTACTGCTGCAAGTTTTCTTTTCACATGCTAAAAGTTGAGGATTTCGTTCAACAAATTCATAAGTAAAAATATTTTAGTTATTCGGGAAAATTTTATCAGTCGATGTCAGTACGTATAGCAGGTCGGAAAAACCAGCCAATTAAGGCTCCACGCATCAGTCTGATTGGCTTGGTGAAGTAGCACTGCATGGAGGCCATCCAAATACTTACGTTGGGATATCGTTTAAAGCATTTTAGTCCTCCAATTTTCCTGTTAAGGTACTTTTTCTCATGTTCAGTCCTTTCTGTAGCACTTTTGTTCAATAGAGCTTTATCCTGGTCAGAAAAAATATTTGTTGATTCCTTCTAAGTCCCAATACAAAGAGAATGGTCCTATCCTTCTTGCAAGTAATTGTAATATAGGCAATCCCCATCATCGTTATTATCAACAGCTATGAATTCTACCGAATATAGGTACGCTGCTCCCAGGCGCCTACATACCTAGAGCCCCATTTCGTCCCATCCAACAGCTGCCCGTAACTTTAACAAGTTCGTTGGTCCACCTGGCAGGAAGACCAACGCTCGCACCCATGCTACGCTACACGATGTGTGGCCTCCACTCCAGAATCCATCGAGCGTGGATTTAGTCGAGATCCCCTATTTTGCCTATTTTAAAGAATGTGTGATCTAATTCATCTAATTCTAGCCTGTAGTGTCCCACTGCAGGGCAAAGGCCTTCTTCCCTTTCTTCCCTGTTTTGGGCCTCATAGTGTTCGATACAGTTCAGAGATTTCTACTGCCTATCTCTTTTTTTGGGAATTCTAAAAGCAGATGTTCACGTTAAACACAAACTCTGATGCTCAGCAGCTGTTTCTTGAGTTTGGGGGTCCCGCGAACAGCCTGCTCCACCCGCCGCTTCACGTCCTCGACACCGATGTACTCATCGATATCTTCCTGCAGCCAGAACACGTTCTCCATGCACAAACGCCCGATGCGACGGAACAGACATTTTGCACGGAACTTCCTTCGCATCAACTCTTCCGGATCCTGGGGAACAATCATCAGTCTCTTTAAGTTGAAAGCTGTTAAGTAATAGGGAATTAGTCCCCACGGTGACAGGCTCGTATGCCGTGTGAGGCTATAAATGTATGTATGTAGGTATGTAAACAAGCCAAGCCAACCGTTTGGCCCACTTGTACCTGAGCCGACACCTCTTGATCCAGAGATCTCTGATTCAATTTCCGGTAGATATTTGACTCTTGTTAAGCGATTCATTTACTCAAAACAAAGTCATATCCCTAACAGGTATCGAAACTGAGCGCCTCCGCATCAAGAGACCGTAATACCCTAGATCACAGAAGCAGGCCAGGTACCTAATCAGTTTTGGGTGAGTAGAGAAAAGAGTAGTAGGTAGAACAGTAAGTAATTACAATAAGCTCTTTCTTTCGCGCCATCTCGATAACTTCTTTAAATTTATAATACACTTATGTAAAATCAATATTAGCAAACACACACAACTAAGTATATATTGAAGACTCAAACAGTTTTTCACAGTTGACAGTGACTTTTTATCTCTTTTAGATATTTTCACATCTTTTTAGGGTTCCGTGGTACTTGGTGGGTACTTAAAGTTTATACACGGTTCCCTAATAATACTACTGCTATTACTGAGTTAACGCTTTGTAGGTCGTATAGTTCTCGCCAGTACCTACTAGTAGGTAGATGATTATTTCATCTAAAATAAGGCTATAATTAGACCAGGATCGTCAAAGGAACTTCGTGTGTTTAATATGAGTACCGAATTTTGACTTTTGATATGTGTTATTGTAACCCCTTTAAATTAAATTATAATTGTTTTTTTTTTATTGTTGTTAAGTGGTTACCCCACTTCAAATGAAGGAACTTCACGAAACGATTTCAAAAATATGTACGCAGGTAATCCCTCTTCTCGTGGTCCTAAGACAATATATAAACTTTAAAAAATCGTTTATTATTTGTAGAAAGATTTCGGACGTCCATACTAAATATTTTTTTATACTCTTTTGGTACTTACTTTAGGATGGCTAGTCTTTTTTTCTTTGGACCACTTTAAGAGGGATACCTAATCTAGGTAGTTAATACCTTATACATATTGGCAATGGTGTTTAAATTTAAGAGATTAATGTTTTTTTAAGTACTTTACAATTTTAGTCCTAGGACTTTTAAAACTAGATAAAGGTACAAGGGACCGGGGTGACTCATTATGAGACAGAGGAGCAGAATTGTCAACGGTTACTTAGTCGGTGGAAAGTGGTGACTTGGTGTCAACGATGAGAACCGCTGGCGCGGTTTTAAATGATGATTCATCGGGGAATTGGGCGCATTTGATGAAAACAATACAAAGAGTGGGGAAGCACTTCTTGACGCAAGCGCATATTTTATTGTCCTTGAAAAGGACTCGGAGGAGTTTACGAAGATCTTGCTCTGAAGGGGCAAAGCTGGTGTATCGGGTCTACTCCCCCTGCTCAGCTTCGTTGAGCTGTCACTCGCTACGAATCGGTAGTGAGTGCTAGATGTATGTACAACGTAGGTATCCACTGAGCAACGTAAACCGGTGAATTTCAGTGAAAAGATGGAACTTGTAATTTAATACCAGAGGAATGCGCCTTGAAAAGTGCACAAGCAATGACGGGTACTGCGTGAGACTGGTGATACCAGCGTGACACAGATCTACGGGGCGCGGCCACGGGAGTGGCAGCAGTAAGTTAGAGCAATAGTGACCGTAAGGGACCGCAGCTGAGCGGCGACTGGGTGTGTGGTTTCGTGTGCCGGTAACACAGTGTGGATATTACGAGGTTCCTTAAACAAAGTTTTCTTTTTTATCGATAATGGTACGAAACCCTTCGTGCGCGAGTCCGGCTCGCACTTGGCCAGTATTTTCAGTAATTAACGTGTTTATTTTATATTTTGTGTAAAACAAAAAAAAATGATAGACGAATGAAGCCAAGAAGTTTGAATGATCATAAATAATCATAATGCTTCATAATGATTTTTCTTTTTGAAATTTTGTACAGTCAAGATCAGGCTGGCAGTTTAAGTGACTAACCGCACGTGAGTTTGACTGTACATACCTACACTTTGGCACGCACACAAGACCACCGCAAGACCCTTTCCCATATTATTTCCCTTACGAGCCACGGCCATGGGTGAGGTGCGGGCGGATATAAGTATGCCCCGTTATCCAGCCGCTTCATCATCATTGGCCGGGGCTACAGGTTCGAGTGCTTGGCCACACAAAGCATGCGTCGTTCGTGGGCTATGTTATAAACGACGGCTGTATGGGTTTTTTTCACACACTGATTTAAAAACCATGTGCCTTCGAACGCCAATAGATGGCGCACTAAAGGAAAATTTTCCAAGTTAATTGCAATTTTTGAAAACTTCCAAAAATTTCAAGCGCGGGCAGGATTTGTACCCTGCGACTTTCGCATTACTTGTGGTGACGCCTCTTACATCTGGGCTACCACAGCTCGTTCCTTGCCCGCCAATTTTGCAAGTGTATTTTAATGCCAGTAATGTGCAAGTCGCAGGTTCAAATCCTGCCCGCGCTTGAAAATTTTGCAAGTTTTCAAAAATGTTATACCTAACACGGGAAAAGTTAAAAAAAAAATTGAATTTAACTCCAATGGAAAATTTTCTAGGGATTCTCGCGTGTCATGTAGAGAGCGCTGAGCTTAATTGGAATAACGTTTCCTTACACAAAAACCACTTTATAAATTATTCTTTATTTTGTTTTTATGAATTCAAATTTCTTTTTCGGATGGTGGTGGCGTGAGGTTACATGCTGTGTGATTAACCTGGCCAGCCCCGAGGCAGTGCTTTTATTTTTATATTTTCATCCCGCCCGAGCCGGTTTTCTATTAGGACATTCCAAAATGTGCCATGTGATGCCGGCTTAGAATAGCATCACCCCATTTCTTTCCCGTGGGAGTCGAAAGAGGCGACTAAGGGACTCGAGGGTGTGGGATACACGATTTTCCGAATGACCAATATTGGTAAATGTCCATCTTTTGCGGCAATTTACGCAATACCTACCCCGCAAGGGATTATAGGCGTGATGTGTGTATGTGTGTATGTAAGTAAGTAAATTCCAAAATTATTATAAAATAATCTTTCGTTGAATAAAGTAAATTTAAATTTTAAAGCAGCATCTAAATTAAAATTGTAAGTACAATGAAGAATGAAGTAATGCCGCGCTACCGCACAATACTAGCGACATCTATCGAACTTTTTAAGAACGTTTTTAAAGGTCTCATTCCTTTTGGCGTATGACGTATGTATCTGTATGCACCTCCTATTCTACAGCAACGGGAAATTTTCTAGGGATTCTCGAGTGTCATGTAGAGGGCGCTAAGCTTAATTGAAATAACGTTTCTTTACACAAAAACTGTACCACTTTATAAATTATTTGTCTAATTCCAAGCTAAACTCCCGCAGTGGAAGCGATTTACACAGGTAAATTTCTAGTAAAATACCAGGAGTTCAACTGAAGGCAGACAATGGCCGCGTTACGCAGCGCTAAATAGCATACGCTGCACAATATAGCAGCGCATACTATGAATTAAACGTGAACCTAAATCTATTTAACTTAATTAACTAAGTTGAGTGAAATTGGCAAATGATGTGTTCTGACCTTTACATAACTCAAGTCGGTAGTAAATACCGTCTGCCGATCTGGCGTTACGTCACACGTATTAGCACTAGATTATAAGTAAGTACCTCCAAATTATATCACCCCACGAATTCCGCAATTCGTACTAAGGAGTCACAATGATATGGTACAACAAATATGACTAAAGGGAACACACCATTAACACGAAGAAACAGTTTTATACTAAAACAACTAGGTTTAACACTTACAGTCAACGTGCCGGTCCAAATGCATAAAATACCCAACGGAGAAAGGAAGTTCAGGGAATGGATCAAATGGGGATTCCGTGGGTACTTACAGGGCTGGGTGGAAAAGATATCGACACCCAGCATTCCACTACAGCCTTGGCGCGTTATTCACTTCAAACCACTCACAGCTTCTGTTCGTATTCCACTTTGATATCAGTCATTACGCGTGACCCAACCCGAATTTGGGCCGTACAAACGCGGGCCAACATGGCCACCTGATGCCTATTCAACGCGACGCTCACGTGGAAGACGTCGAGACATCCAACAATCACTAAGCCTGGCATTCCAGTACAACCCAGGAGAAACGCAATAATACGATGCATCAACACGCGCGATCTCAAATTGAATCGTCCATTACACGCGGCATCACAAAAACGCGTGGCGGGAAATCCGCACAATACGCGATACCCTCCCGTCCGAACGGTTTTGAGTGACTGATAGTGCGGTGCAGAAATCACCGCTTGGCGCCTACCAGGCGGCCCGCGCGCACGCCGCCACCCTCGCCCCGCGAGCGAGAAAGGGACAACATATGCCCAGAGCGATGCGTGCGAAATCGCGGCGCATTCATAGACCGTCATTAATACCTAACTTACCCCAGCATAGCAACGCTAAATTAAACATTCTTTATTTTGTGTTTATTGGCTTGTTCTAAATTTATTATTGGTTATTTGTTTACTAACACGTATGACACTCAAAATATAATAGCAAGGCGATAAGTTTATTTTGTAGTAAATCAAACTAACATAATTAATTTGTAACGAACACAACGTGGAACGGAACCTGTGACAAAACTATGGCTGACGCCTGCCATATTGAACGTCAAAATTTTAGTTTTGCACGGCGCCCTCTGGTTTGACATTCAGAACTATCAAGAGAACTGTCAATAGAAAAACTCCCACTGTAGGTACCTTGTAGTAGCTGGTTCTGGCAACCGTCACTGCAACCGGTACCGGCTTTTAAGGCCGGTTTACATTGTCTTAGTGTTTAGTAGAGTGCTTTAGGATAGTACTTTAGTTGAAACGTGTAAACGCTACTTGCTTTAGTACATTTTAGTACAGTTCTACTTGAATTGAACTTGCCTTTCAACTTGTACTAAAGCCATAAGAATAGATAATAATACTGGCGTATAGAAACGAAACTCCTTTGTCTGGGCCCCAAAAGCCGCGCTTTAAATACCTACTTCCCCCCGCAGCCCGTAACGCCCCGCACTCTCCCGCGCTTTAAGTCGGGGCTGTCACGTGCCAATAATTTTTTTCCAGCCTAGCGGCCAGTCAAGCGGTTTCGACCGCTGCTAACAGTTTTCCCGTGGGAACCAAATATTTACCCGTTTTAAAGTCTTACCTTACCATTTTATTGTTAATAGGTAGGTACTGAATTTTAAAATAGGTGCAAAAATGGCGCCGTGTGGTGCCAGATTTGCGATGAATATTAATTGTTTAACCTATTCAAGGATTTCTTATAAAATGAACTTTTTGTTGCAGTCGAGCAGTGATAAGTAGGTACCTAGTACCTACTTACCTACGTTAAAAAACTTACCTACGATACGAATGTGCTTATTTATCATTATCAGATAACAATGACTTAGGCACCTAGGTAGTTTAAATTAGAAAACGGAAACTAGGTACCTACGTAAGTAAAAATAGGAGTACACACAACAATTACGTATAATAACGAATGGTAGGTACCTAGGTATTTACTGTAAAATCATCACTTACCTTGGCTCATCTTTAGGCAAATTAAAAAAACTTAGATGCGGCGTCTTCCTCGCATCACTTTTGCAGCCATACACACCACAATAATTCGGCATTGCTAAATTTTTCACAAAAAATGATAATTCGACCCGCACGACGAACGTTTCCGCGATGAAGCGCACTCCCGACTGAATTGTTCTCTAAGAGACAGCCAGACGGATTGACCTTGAGCGCGTCTGGAGCGGGAGTGTCATAAAGCACTCGACTAAACACTAAGACAGTAGGGCCGATTCTACGTTTTAATCATTTTAAGTTTCTAATGCTAAAATCACTAAATTAAAATCCCTAAACTTAGAGGTTTTAAGTGTGGCTATTCCACAAAAGCCATGTTTTTGGGAAGTTTTTGACAGGAATATAATTTGATTTTGACAATGCTATTTTTACTAAAACTGAGTGTTGCAAATTTAAAAATATATAAAAGTGTTGCAAGAAAACAAATATTTTTTATACACCACGAAAAAGCATTTTTCTATTATTTGGTAAAATAATTCTTATATTTAACTATAGAAACAGGCCTGTCCCTGTTGAGGCTCTGGGGGAATTTGCTTAACACACCATGCTTGGTAGATGGATTGGCGAGCGCAGTACGCAATAATGTTTTAATGTTTATTTGGTGCATTTTTGTGTAAAATCTCCAAAAAGAGATGAAATTAATAGATAAACATTCGTTCGGTGCCACTCTAGAACTTTCCGACCCGGTGCCAATTTAAAACCTTTCAACCCGGTGCCAGCCTAGAATATTAAGACCCGGTGCCACTTTAAAACCTTTCAACCCGGTGCCAGCCTAAAATATTCTGATCCGGTGCCACTTTAGATCTTCCCTACCCGGTGACACTCTAGGACCTCCCAACTCAATTGATCCCACTTTAGAACTCTCCTATCTGACCGAAACTCACACAGAAAACTCCAATATTGCAACCGTTTCGATTTGTTTTGACAGTACTATTTTTAAGCGGGACCTTTTTAGTGGCCGCTAAGATAAGTAAATTAAATCTTTTTAAATATTTAAATTGCTTAATTTTGCACCTCCTAGAATTGCACTAATCGGCTTAAGCTAAGTTTAATCCTGTCAGTTATTTTTAGAGATTATAATCCTGTCATTTGAGTTTGACAGTTACATGCAGAATAGGAAACGGCTTTAGAAACGTCAAATTAGACTTAGTAATAATAGAAGTGCGTTTGGAATAAGGTCTAATGTAAACCGAGCTTTATGTTTTTTTTTTTTTGTTAGGGGGTTTTAACTTTATGTTTTTGCTTTTGGGGCTGCCATTACAATTACTTTGATACAATGTGTATGTTTTATTCCTACAGTTTTATTCGGCAGTGTTATATATTCTTGTGTTGTGTGACTTCTACTCCCGCTCTGAAAGATCCCATCGGCACCAAGCGCCAAAACATCAGTCAAGCACCGCAGGTGCTGGTTGGCGAAACTACTTCGAAAAGAACTTACAAACAAAATAGAATATTAATTAATAACAACGCGCTATAACGATGTTAGATTCAAAAAGAAAACTTAATTGTTTTTCATGCCTTTTGGGTTTGGCATCTAGTCACGTAGCCAGTTCAACGCCAACAGAATTCTTAGAATACTTTACCTACTTTTTTAATTCCCAAAAAGAAAACTCCCTATTCAGAAATCTTTTATTCTCGCATGAAAACAACTACTGGTTCGGCAAAGATGAAAAAAATCAATGGAGTCGTTTACTATATGAAATAGGGTATCGTTTTATTAGGCTTTGTAAAACTAAGGGAAGTATAAAATATTTCGGGAAGGGTTCGTATGGAGTGAAACTCAGACATTACGGGCTCATTAAATTCTTGTATATTTTCTACAAAACGCGTCGGCGCGTCGCGTTTTTTGTACAAATACAAAATTTTAAAAACAAATAAAATATGTGGAAAAAAATAGTCTACACCTTGCGTACGAAGTCGTGGGCAACAACTAGTAATAAATATTACGTAACACGATCGAAACAAACAAATTTGATTTGATAAAATAAAAACAAAAATCCAAACAAAATCGCACAAATATTGATAATATTATGGCAATCAAATTTTTTTGAATTGTCATTCTACCATAGACAAAAAATAAATGTCAAAGTCAAACGAATTTTGTTGTAGGAACAACTTGCATTTTTACTTGCACTTTTTAGCAATAATATTACAACAATTCATTTCAACTTGTGAAATCTGATCTATTGAGTGTCTTAAGTAATTAGGTACCTTGCACCTTACGTTAACTCCTTGTAAACATGGTAAGGTTATGTTTTGACTCTTCTGATAATTGCTGTACCTACTGTTTTCTGACTATATTTCTTTGTATTTCTCTGAGTAGTTCATCAATACGACAATTAATTTATATTATTCCAGAGTTTCGGCCTGCCTTCCGTGAAAGTGAAGCCTGAGCATGAGGTTAACTCCAAAATGCCAGAGAACACCTTCGGTGTCACCAGCCCCTTTGTCGCCGGGTTAGGAGCTTCGAGACCCAAGCTGGGCTTCACACACCCTCTAGAAGCATCGGAAAAGAATGTAAGGAACTAAATGGTATCAACTAGTAAATAGATAAAACTGGATATGTGATGCCAGCTTATAATAAATAGCATTAACCCATGCCCTTAAACTAAAGTGGAAGTGGGCTGGACATGTAGCTCGCCTTCCTGACAGGAGATGGACTATTAAAACCACCACTTGGGCTGGCCCAGCTGGCAAGAGAAGTGTAGGGAGGCCCTACAAACGCTGGTCAGATGACATCGCTCAAGCGGCAGGCAAAAAGTGGCCAGAAATTGCTAAAGACAGACAGAAGTGGCAAGATTTGGAGGAGGCCTTCACCCAAATAGGGATCCAAGAAGAAGCTCACAACACTAATGATAATTAACACTATAATAAGATTTAACTAACCATACTAACAAATAAAATACCAATCATGTTGCATAAGTTTTTATATTTTATTTTATTTTTCTTGGAAATAAAAAGGCTTATTATATATTATATTATATTATATTATAACCCATTAAGTATACTCTGACCCCCATTTCTTTCCCGAGGGTGTTGTAAGAGGAGACTTAGGAAATTATGGGTTGTATGTGTATAAGGCGCTCAAAATTTTTGTAGGATGTGGCGATATCAATCATATTTTACGCCTGTTTATGCTCTGCCTAATCCTGTAAATGTGTATAAACATGCTAAATCATGATTTGCCTGATTGATGCGAAACTTGTATTGAAGGTACATACACCATCCTCTAAATACTGTTTCTGGAATTCATCAACTAATGTACACCGTTTTTAAGATCGTGCTATGTTTAAAATTATGAATGTCCGTTTATGTATATTACTTAAATTTCAGTACCATCTAAATGAAGAAAAGATGAACATGGCTATGCTCAGAAACATACAAGGCCTTCATGCACCGATGAGACTGCAGATGGAGAAGAAATTCTGTTCAAAGGTATAACACAATAATGTCTACCTACTACTACTCTAGTCTTATATAATAACTTTTTTTTTGATCTCATGTGAGACTCTCTATCAATGAACAAACCAATGAACTCTGGTATAAAGATTTTTCAACTGTTTACCACCACTATTTTTGGGCTCTTCACAAAGTTGTGTAAACTCTTTACTGCCAATGGCAACCAGTGCCCGATATTATCAAACTGCAGGCTACAATTTTACAGGTGAAATTCGATGTTCATTGCATAGTCGGTTAGCATTGTGATACCAGGAATATGAACGGGCTATGCAATGTACTAAGAATTTCACCTGTCGACTTGTAGCCTGTAGTTTTATAACATAGGGCACTGTAGTCATGTTGGGTTGAATGACAAAATGACTGGCAAAATTAAACCAACATGTAGCACTTTTTCTATTTGCTACTTGTCATGACAGGAGATTGTAGGTGAAATTGTTCTTACAAGTTTATTTTAGACACTTGGAAGTAAAAGAGTACTTGGAAACAGAAGCTCATTATTATTAACTAGCAGCCTGCCAACCTGTTTCACCCACTATTAAGGGTTTTCCTGCGGGATTACAACCTTTTCCTGGCATGTATACATTAAACCTTCCTTCTGAATCACTCTGTCTATTAAGATACAAGCATTAAAATCAGTTGCATAGTTTTGAAGATTTTATCCATACAACAGGAAGCCACCCACTGGACTGTGTGACTTTATTTTATAAACTACTAGCGGCCCGCCCAGCGGTTTCACCCGCTGCTAACTGATTTCCCACGGGAAACATAAATCATACATTAAAACCTTCCTCTTGAATCACTCTATCTTATAAAAAAAAACTTCATCCAGATCCGTTAAGTGGTTTTGAAGATTTAATACATGCATTGCATACAAACAAACAAACAGACAGGGACAGACGTGGGAAGCGATTTTACTTATACTATGTAGTGATAATCCGTCTCGCTTCATTAAGGGCGTCTTAGTGTGAAAAATGTCGAATCGACCTATTTTTGGTTGAGTTTTAAAGCATCATATATTATTTTATTTGAACCAGAAAAAATATATGTTGTTGTAAATGAACAGTTCTTGATTATTTAATGGACAAAAACACGATATCTATAACTTTTCTCGATCATAAAAAAATGCAAAGATACGTAAGTTTATGACAATTTTTCAAGTATTACTCAAAGATTATTAACACTAAAAAAAATTAAAATATGCCAAAATGTAGGAAATTACAAGATGTAAATAAAATAATGGATAGATTTTTTAAATTGTTTTTTGTGATTTTTTGAAACCCCATTATTCCCATTATATAACCAAACGACGCGCGCGCTGCGCTTCAGACGCCCGCCGGGCATCATCGGAGCAGGACCTATGCCAATTTTTCGACCGCGGCGTTCCGCAACCTGCTTTTTTCATCTTGTCGCGTAATATTAATAAGATATGAATTTTCTGACATCAAATGTGTTGGCTAGAAGAGATCTCTTCTTAAGAGATAAGCTCGCCTTTGCTACTAAGTTTTAAATAAGTGTTGTATATTTTTGACTGTAAATATTTTGTGAATGTGTAAATATTTCGTTAATTTATTGTAAATAAACGTGTACATAGTCTGTAAATAAGTAAAAATGGGAAATAAAAATAAATACAAGAGGGTACCTATATGTCAAAAGCGAAAAGACCGGCAAACAATATCGTAAGTATCTGAACATAATTCTAACCAATTTTTGACCTACCAAAGTAACTACCAACTATGAAGTAAGTATGTATAGGTATAAATTTTAGTGAATAGGTAAGTAGACAAAGAAATTGTATAGCTGATCTGGGTAACTAAACCAGAAGCAGTTTTAGGTTTAACAACAACAGACAGTAAAATTAAATAGTATTGCAACCACAGTATCTAACATTGTACCAACCATTTGATCTAGTGTCATTTTATTTATTATGTAGTTCATAAGCTGTTGCCATATTAAAAGTAAACATCATAATACATACATAGTAGAAATGAAACCAGTGGTGCAACCACAGTTCAAATCATACGAAGAGAATGTACGATTTTACATAATGTAATTTTATTATTTATTAGTGAGCCATGCTATAAGTAATTATCAAGTACATACACAGTAAAACAAAAATCAGTAGTGCAACCACTGAATTTGTTTGTAATGTAATAGTATATTTAATTAGACGGTAAATATTGTACCGATAACCTTGGACTTCTAATCCTTGCAGTGCTTCAATACTAAGAGACAAAGGTATTAGACATGCAAACAAATTACTAGGTACTGAAAAGTAAGTATAATTTAGTGAAACAGAAAAGGTAAGCCTGTTCAAGATTAGTGTACTTTTGATAAAAACGTTCCAGGACTTCAAGCCGTCATGACGATGACCAACTTTCTCTGCAAGTTCTGGAGTCACATACATCTCCAAAACAACATAGTCAAACATATCGCAAACTGCGAGGTTGTCCAATCCTACGTTTATCTGGGAGCGCTGATTTCCAACAACGGCGGTTGCATAGACGAGGTAAAAAGACGTATGGCGATAACTAGATCCACTATGAGCAAGCTTCATAAGGTTTGGAAAATCGCAATATCACGAAAGCCACCAAAACACGACTCGTGAGAGCACTCATATTCCCCGTGTTCCTCTATGCTGCAGAGACGTGGACTTTGCGGGAAATTGAAAAGAAGAAGATAGACGCACTGGTAATGTGGTGCTGGAGGCGAATGCTTAGAATATCATCGATAGAATTCCCCACCAATGACTCCATTCTCAAGGAACTCGGCCTCTCCTCCATCGTGCAAGCTCGCATCCTTACATTCTTTGGACACGTCGCCCGACGCGGGGACATATCTATCGAGCGGCTCGTGGTCCAAGGGAAGGTCGAGGGTGCGCGCCCTCGAGGAAGATCAGACGGACCAAATTAAAGCTGCTACACAAGAAGGTTCCGTGACGGAGTGCACCAGAAAAGCAGTCATCCGTGAGGAATGGCGACGGATTGTAAAGCGTGCCACCAACCCGGATTGACGACCACGTCCGCTCTGTTAAAAGTGTATTGATGAAGAAGAAGACATCTCCACGCCAATCAACTCTCCAGTCTAATGAGTAAGTTACGAAAATTAAATGTTTTATTGTTCAGCTAATAAACATACATACATACATACATAAATCACGCCTATATCCCTTACGGGGTAGGCAGAGCGTTAACGGCCGTTCAACGGATATTAACACCACGTCTGACAAAAGTTTGAGGGTCAATAAGATAACTGTGTATCACCATAGTGACAGGTTGTCAGCCCGTCGCCTAAAATTGCAATACACACCCTCGAGTCCCTTAGTCGCCTCTTACGACACCCATGGGTAGGAAATGGGGTGATGCTATTCTAAGCCGGCATCACACGGCTAATAAACAGTTGTTTTTTAATATGACTTTGAAAGCATTAATGATATTTTTCATATTTATATATAGATTTTCACTTACTTATACATACATTTTTAGTGTAGTTCTATACAGCAGCCTCACCATGTAGCTATTACCTCCCAAGCAGAAAGGCAAGATAGAAATACGTAATTTTATAAACAAAAAGTGGAAATGACGATTCTTAATGTTATTTAAATACTGCTCTGTGTGAATATTGATGTTTCAAACATGTTTCAGAGCTTCAAGCATATGTGATGATCAACCCTTATTGCAAGTTATGGACTCCCATACATTTCCACTTCAATAAACTTCTAAATCTCATAAGTAAGAAGGTGGAAGGCTCCGTAAGGGGCCGCCTGGCTCGCGACCACCATCCCACCGAAGTCTGGCGCCAAGTAGCTTGCTGCGTTCCGTCAGTGTGTGGGAGTGCCAGTGCCTTAACAGGCTTCTTCTGGGTGAGCTCGCTCCATCTTAGACTCTGTCTCTGTCCTATGACCTAGACTAGAGTCAAGAGCAAACCCATCATTAATAAAAAAAAAAAAAAAAAAAGTAAGTAACGAAAATTCATTCATTAGCCTATTACAGTCCACTGCTTGACGTAGGCTTCCCCCTCGGTATGCCATAAGGCACGATCTCCCGTTTTCGCCAGTCAGTCGTTACCAGCCGTCTTTTTAAGTCATCGGTCCATCTGGATTCTGGCCGGAGGACGTCTAACGTTACGCTTGCCAAGGAAAGGCCCACTCCCACTTCAGCTTGCTACACTCCCAGAAAATGTCCGTCACTGGTCTTTTTTGCGGATAAGGTAGGTGATGACTGGTAGGACACATTGATCGAACACCATGGTCTTGAGGCATTGTGGCAAAGATAATTCTAGGATATGACGCAGCTTCCCAAATGCCGCCCAGCCCAGCTGCACTCTTCTGGTGCTTTCAACCTCAAAGTTGTCTCTACCCAACTGCAACGTTTGCCCAAAGTACACATACTTCAACAACTTTAAAGGCTACACCTTCGACGGAGACTGGCTTGGGGATGATTTGTTGAGTGAATTTGACTTTTGTTTTGTCCGAGTTCATCCCGAGTCTGTTACTTCTCGAGGCTGCCTTAAGACATGGATAGCATTTTTGCACACACTCTTCACACACACTATATATAAAATTAGTACGGATAGTAAGGATTATTTGTCATTGTCCTTCGATTTTCATTGTTTCGATGATTATAAGTAACTAATGAAAAATTTCAGATGTACCGACGGTGATGATATTGAGGTGGATATCTCCCGCTAGTAGAAGCGGAAACCAAGGAAGACGAATTTCAAACTGTTACGGGACGCCATATTTTAAATGAATTACAGGACAAAGCTCATCATAATGAGTTATTCAACTGCACATTACATAATACTAACATTATTTAAATTTATATTTAAATAATATTACTATTATTAATTAGTATATAATTCAATAATTAAAAATTAATAATATAAAAACACATCTTCAATGTTTAATTTTATCAATCCTACAATTGTACCAACATATTTTTCCTAAGTAAATTACGTAAACAATAAAATTATATCTATATCTTGGGGAGTTATTGACCTACTGCCATAGTTTTGTATACTGTAACGCGTGCGCTCGCTGTGGAAGCTGCGCTTGCCGCCCGGTCCGCACCGCAGGGTCAAGTGAGTTCACCGCAGACTAGCTCGCGCGATCTTTTCTACGCGACGGGCGGAAGGCCGTAAATGCCTACTTTTCAGCACTAAGCTGCCCTTAACGCATTAGGCTAGGATGTAGATACAATTTTGTATGAAGCCCAGATAAGAGGTAATTTAAAGACTTTATAGTGGCAAGATGCATTGACGGAGGTGGACGCTAGAATTGTATCACTACATAGTATAAAATAAAGTCGCTTCCCGTTTGGTGTCTCCTTATATGTTTAGAATTACCCAACGGATTTTGATGCGGTTTTTTTTATTAGATGGAGTTACTTGAGAGGAAGGTTTATAAGTATAACATGCGAAAACGGGTAGCCCAACTGGTAAGTACTGGTAGTAAACTTTTAAGGATCAAAATTTCAAAAATGCTGAAACACGTAAGTAGGTATTCAATTATTTTAAGTAAGTTATGAGTCTAATCAGAAATTTTGAACTAGATCACATTTAAGATAAAAAACTGTCAAACAAACTTTTAACCTCCTTTTCATTCCTTTGGAAATTTAAAAAACCGGAATTTTATCAGTCTGTGAACGGGATTTCTATCTTCACCGAATTTCGCATGTCTCTGTTTGTATTATGGAACTAAAATATTATTTTTTCTCAGTTTTCGTGATAGTTTAAATGCTAAACTACTGAAGCTAGAGAGATAAAACTTGGACATGAATTTTTTTTATGTAATAAAGTTCCGGTTTTTTTTTAATTCCCCAAGGGATGAAAAGGGGGTTAAAAGTTTGTATGAAAGATCGTTGTCTTAAGTGTGATCCGCTTTAAAATAAGTGATTAGACTTTATGACTTAAAATAATTAAACACGTGTTTCAGCATATTCGAAATTTTAACCCTTAATAGGGTCAAAAGGGAGTCAAAAGTTTGTATGAAAGTTCGTTTTTTTAAATAAATGTGATCTGTTTAAAAATTTGTGATTAGACTAATAACTTAAAATAATTAAATACGTGTTTCAGCATTTTTGAAATTTTAACCCTTAAATTAGTGAAAAGGGGGTTAAAAGTTTGTATGAAAGTTTTTTATCTTAAATGTGATCTGTTTCAAAAAGTCTGATTAGACTCATAACTTAACATAATGAAATACGTGTTTCAGCATTTTTGAAATTTTAATCCTTAAAGGTGTCAAAAGGGGGTCAAAAGTTTACTACCAGTTGGGCTACCCGTTTTCCCATGGGAATGTGACAATTTCCCGGAATAAATTACACTTATAAACCTTCCTCTCAAGTTACTCTATCTAATAAAAAAAACCGCATCAAAATCCGTTGGGTAATTCTAAAGATATAAAGAGACACCAAACGGAAAGCGACTTTATTTTATACTATGTAGTGATAGGATGATTACAGCTCTACTAATTCGAAATTTTCTTAATCTCCAGGTTGGTCGCCTTCCCTTCCTGCCCAGCTCAAACCTGCAGGCGGATGTGATCTCTGGCCGTTACCTGGACATTGGGTTTGAAGACCGTCTCAACACACCAGACCTTTGCGAGGTTTCTGGCCAACCTCATGCTGTTATGGAGCGGTCCATGGGCATACTGTGAGACACCTTACTTTAGCTTTACTTATCTGGTGTATGTTTAAAAATAAAATATAATTCATATTCAATGGTATATTTTTTATTAGCCTAGAGACGAATTATAAAGTAGTCAACCACCCTGTATATATAGCAATATTTTAATAAACTAGATTCATCAATATAATTTACTAAATAGAGTTTAATCCTGTTAAATCAATCACATTTCACAATATCAGCCAGTCGTAGTTTAGCAATCTTCTTGACTTCATTTATTCCATTGAGTATCTCTTGTTGTTTGGTATTGTTGTAGCGGTCCCGCAAGCCTTCAATTATGGATTCCACTTTGTTTTCGCGAGCGCAGATTATAAATGGAAAACCAAATTTTGTTTTGTACCTGTAAATGAAACGCTTGATCAAATAACAGCATATCCATCCATATGAACACTGCATGTTTGGAAGCTAATAACACAGGATAAATTATCTCAAGTAATTTAACATCTTTAGATTTATAGCTCCCTAAAAATCACAGTAAATATATTTGGATTTCTGCTCTGGGCCGTTTGTTTGAAAATGGATTGTTAATGCGATTTTAAAAAGTCATAGAACAAAAGGTGTTCAGTTTCATCTACCTAAGTAACTTCAACGGAGCGACAGACAGTTTCCAAACATCCTGTGTTTACAACATTTGTTACAACGCCACCTATTATAAATACGCTGTAACTAGATAGCTAAGGAACGACAAGTGGTGTTTGGTTTTGTAGTTGTATTAATAGCAACCAGCATAGTTAGTGTTTTGCGTTGTAGACAGATGGCGTTGGTATATGCTATTGATATATTTCTACGGAATGGTATTGTGGCTGATGTGGATTACTAATACACTAAGTAGAAAAAGCACTGTTTACTCAATCGCAACCCTTGACTTCTTGCGGTGCTTGTAAGCGGCTGTCAAAGCTGCCGCGTGAGTATAGTAGGTTCAAACTCGTTTCATGAATGTTCACACTCGTGTGATTGGAAGACGGAGCAGGAACGAGTTTACTGAGATGTAAGTATGTATGTTACTAAGTACCACCTACAAGTTAGGTACTGTAAGCGCCACAAGTGAATCCTCTTGTATAAAAAGTTGCACCTGTCATTGCTGGCCTGGATAACGCTCCTCTGGTCCTCCGTAAGCTTATCAAGCCCGGCACTCTTCTGCTCCTGCGAGGACTCCCTCGTCAACTCGCCGCTGACTAGTTTACCCGCGAGGTCAGGGTGCAGTTTCAGCACCGTCACCTTCTCTGAAATCATGAAGGAGTTTATGTACTATCTTTTAGTCTATGCATTATTATTGAAGCAAGGATTTTACAAGTATTAAAGTAGGTAGGTAGGTTTTTTATATTAAGGATGGGTTTGCTCTTGACTCTAGTCTAGGTCATAGGACTGGTTGGGTACACTTTTGTGAATAGTCTGACCTTTTGAGATTTGAAACCTGGCGTTACTTGGATAACGCAGTAACTGGCTCTAAAGCAGTATCTAAAAAAATACCAATCCTAAAAAATATATATAGACAACCTAGCCTAAGGCAATGCATTCGTCTGTCCAGCGAAGTAACGCGAGGCTACAAGGTAAGGATAGGTGCCCTATATCGTATGAACTTCAAATGTAATCAAATCTTTACCAGTTTCGCCCAAAGTCAGTTACAAATGAGAGACCTCTGAGATATCGGCCATTTCAGCTTGCTGTCTAAGGCACAATCCTCGTCCAAAACACAATCCCCGGCCTAAGTCTAGTTAACTTGATTTGTAAACTTGTTGCTCACCTTGCTCACTAAGGTCGTCCAGGTACTTGTTGAAGGCAGTGGCGAGGCTAAACAGGCTGTCAAAAGGCTTCCGCTTACGGACCTGCACCGCAGCGTCGGGACACAACTCTATAATATTAGAGAATACTTTATCAAACTCATCTTTATCCAAATCGTTCACTTGCTCGATATTAATTCTATGCGACATGTTTGCGACCTTTCCGCACGGTTTAGACATTGACTATGACCGTCTTTGGTATGGTCGATGTTATCTCATTTTCGTTATCTTAACTTAGGTCATTAGTTCAAGTAATCAGTTTACGCATTCTCTTGTTTACTTTGAACAGAGTCGCTAGGTGTAAGACGAAGTTTTTAATTTGCTTAATTTTTTTCACTTTATGCGATTTGACATGCTATTCTTGAGGCATGATCCCTTAGGTCACCTCTACACCTCTTGTTTTGCTTAACATAATATCCATTACCAATTTTTAGGTAATTATAGCGTAGATTTCCAAGTGTCTATTCTTTAAATTTTATTTTAAAAATACCGGTCAATTGCGACACGGACTCGCCCACCAAGGGTTCCGTACGTAACATGCACATCAAGCCCTTTCATATGATACCCCACTTGAATTCTAGTACCAATTTTAGAAAATTCAATCTATGTTTTTTTTTCTAAATTTGTGCTTTAAAACGAAGATACTTGCCAAATTTCATAGTTCTTGATCCACAGGCACTTCCCAATGCATTTTGTTTTGATCCCTTGAGATAGTCAAAAACCCGGTTTTTTGCAGCATTAACCGCCTTATCATTTTTGACGTTAAATAAGTAAGTAATAACACTTTATTGCACAGTAAGAAAAAAAACGAAGTTTTGCGACTGAAACCTGAGTATAAGGTTTTAATTATTTCAACTCCAAATCGAGTCGACCGATGTGGCGCAGTTACTATTAATTATACTGTGGCGCAGTGGTAGTGCGACTGCCTGCGACGCAAAGGTTCCGGGTTCGATTCTTGGTGGGACACTCACAAAGTTGATATTTATCACTTTGTGAATTAGTTCCCGGTCTGGTTAGGACATTTCAGGGTGAACCACCTGATTGTCTGGAAAATAATCGGTTCCGTGCTTCGGAGGGCACGTTAAGCCGTCGGTCCCGGTTGCTGTCTATGATTACTTAGACGGCGGTCGACCGGTAGCATGAAGCCACATCGCCACAGCAACTACAGCTATTCCAGTTCCCCAAGTCTTGAAGAAACAATCATTGCCATATGGGATTACGCGTACCTACCTACTACATATAGAGTCAAGTTTCCGCTGCGAAATATTAATCACGCCTCGCTCGTTTATATTCCCCGTGACAAGGCGCCAGTAAATCGCCGGTTAAAGGGAAACAAAGCGACATTTATGTGTCAGTGGTGGGTACGGTTACGCTCGCGAGGATAAATCTCGTCGCGTAGTCGCGGGATGTCGCGCTAACGAGCCCGCCGGGAACGCAGGGAACGCGACAAATGGCCACCAGGGATTACGTCGGCTAGGGTTACCATCCTCAAGCTTAACAGAGACGGGGCTTCTTCTGTCTCATAAAAAGTGTAATAAATATATCGATGATATACGGTTCCATAAACACAAACGTGCATTGTAGGCATGGCAGCTCAGCTGCGTTAGTACCCAAAAACGTAAATAATTTGCGAAGTACTTTACATAGTTATATAGGGTGCAAAGACGCATAATAGACCTCAATTCTGGATATAAATTCTCCTTACTTGCCTTAAATTTGTGCTGTCATTTTCCGTCAAATTGGTTTAGAAAAGGATAGGTGACATCTGTCCGTTTACTGCGTTTTTATTTTGGTTATACTACTTTGCAATCGCTGCACTCGGGCTACGATACTACTGGGCTACGCTACGCGCTACAGCGTAGTAATTTCTCCGATCATACTTTTGTCGAGTAGGTAAATGAGTGAAAGTAAATAATTCGTAGTTTAAGTTTAAAAAGTAATCTTTACTTGTAAATAATCCAAAATTTTTATTGGTTAGATTTTCGTATTATATAACCTCACCTATGTAGTAAAAATGAATAAAATATGATTACTAAACGAAAATCATGAAGATTCGGTTTGGTCTGTAACATATAATAAAATTTTAGATGCATATTCAAATGATGCAAGGAAATTATAAAACAACCATTTTGTATAGTATAAGGTGATTTTAAAAATTAGGAATGCAAATATTTTGAGGGTTAGAAGAATTCTAACCAACAAGTCTTCTTTTTCTCGAGCAACCCCCGAAAACATTTCCACTGAATTTTAAATGATCTTATACGAGTGAAAAATAGAGCATTCCAATATAGAAGAATCCCTGGACTAGTTACCCTGTACTTACTCGGTGCCCATACGCAGCAGTCATTTCGCTACACACGAAACGTGAACGAAATTCGATACGTCTGCTGTGTATTAACCGACTTCTAATGGATGTTGTCACTCGACCCGTTGTAAGTAGATATGTATTTAGGATTTCGGCCTCGCATATCTTAAAAACTTCAGTTTAGGAGTCGCAAATTTCATTCATCATAAACTGTTTAGCAGTTTTCCATACTTATCTTATACCGTTCGTCTATTCGGTGTCCCTTACGACTAAGGGATGAATACACCTACCTACAAGTATTTTGCTACAGTGAAGTCAGGTTAATTATTTGTAATCGAAGTAGCGTTGTATAATATTTGGTTTGAAGTTAAGGCTCTAATTCACTTGAAAAGTGTGTCCCTATCATTCGCGCTGCGCCAGAGAGAAACAGACACTCATTTTGCGATCAAATTTACGCGAGATTTTACGGTTTTTCTGACACAGAAAGTAGAGAAATACCGTTAGAATGTCTAATTTAGGTATTTGTGTCTACTAGAAAAGGTATGAATCTAAATTATAGCAGTTTTTTAATAGCTTTCAAAGCATACTTATATTTAAAAATGTTTCAAATAGATGTTACTTCGTTTTTTCTATCGAGTAAAGTTTGACAAATTGTGTAACGGGTGGGTAGGTATATGTTAACTGTTAGATCCTCGATAAAAACCTACTTATATTTTTTCAGAATTTTATGGCTGTAATTGTCTAAATAAAACTGGTTTTAAAATCTTGCTCGTCCCCGCCTTAATTAAAGGTAGGTTACCTTATGCGTATTGGGATCAAAATCTCATGCTATTTTGTTTACAATCCTATACTCTACCTACAATCTAAATGAGTAAACAATAAATTCGTGTTTATGAAATGCGTTTCGCTGGTGACTTCGTGGTTTGTCCTAATAATCTGTTCCATGGTGATATCGGTGATTTTTTAAAGATAGTAAATAATTTTTTGAAAACTTGCATAAATGGACCGCAGCAGACAGGAATTGAACCTGCGACTTTCAGTATCAGTATTACGGACACCTCTACCAACTGGACTACCGCGGTACACCCACCGTTCGTAAAATTATGCAAGTATATCTCAATGCCAATAACGATAGTTTCAAACTGATTCCCAGCGACTAGCCCATTCTTTACAGATATTATGTAGCCCAGGGGGCGATGAAAACCCGCAATAAATTGTGCAGTTACTAGAATTTTGAACACTTCTACGTGTTGGCATTAATAAAAATGATAGATTTTAATTGTTTTAATGCTTATACTTCACAAATATTGAAAAACTAAGTAGGTATATAATTATTAAAGAAAGTAAATTAAGTATTGTTTTTGAATACAAGCCATACATTTGACTAAAGTATAGAGTTTAAAAGTTAGGATTGGTAGAGCTAAGGCATAATAAGGCATAAGTTGGTATAAGGCGTGTTGATGCAGAAGCTTGGCTCTACATGAGAGCTTCTACCTTATACTCGTATATTTTTCAATGTCCTTAAAATGAGATTAATTTATCACCGCCTGCCAGTGTCCAAAGAGGGCGCGGTCGCAACAGTAGCTAGGGAGGTACCTACATACATACATACATTTACTTTCTTTTCTACACAAATTTTTGGGCAAAGACGAGCAATTTATTTGAGGGAAGCCTATATTACAATCAAATCATAAAGATAACAGCAATAATAACATTTGCTTTATTATCTAATATTATTAAGTGAAAACTCGGGTAATAACCATAATATTCATAATACTTACGGACGTAAACACCCGAATTCGTAAACAAAACATTATGGCCGTCGGTGACACTCTGGAGGAATCAGAATGTGGTGCTTTTAAATGATATGGAAACAATAAACATAAAAGCTGCGCTGGCCGGTGCATGTGATTGCTGTGAATTAATTAAAGTGGTTTTCATAGGGTCCATAAACGGCGGCGTCGCCATTCGGCGGCCGGCGAACAGCGCGGCGGCGGCGGGGAGTAGAGAAGCGACGGATGTAACAGTTATTCGAATAAAAGTAGGGGAGACCGAGGACAAAAGTAACAGAGTGTAATAGTAACATTGCTAATATTTCGGATGCTAAGCTACGAAAAAGGTGTTTGCGTCTATTTAATTAACGACGTTTATAGTAGGTAAATCTAATTGCTTTTTGTGCAAAGTTTATCAAATTACAGAACATAAAAGGTAGTGGGGGTCAAAAATTTTCCTCCTGTTAAAATATACTATATCAACGTTATTCTATTATCTACCAAAAATTGGACTCCACAGGCTGTTAGGTGATTACTGCTTACCTGGCGACCAGAAACGTTCTAACGAGTATGTGGTTTTCTCGTTAGAACGTTTTCAATAAAAATTTCAATACCGTATCGTAAATTATACTTTATTTACAATATCTACTAATAAGAATAATAAAAAAGCCTTTTGATATATTTACCCTAATGAAATTAGTTTCTATGACCAATATTTTTTAAATGATCCGGCATACCAAATTGTCCCCGATCTCCCCCAGGTAATACAAATATTTTTTCACTAGTTCCGATATAACTACGCCGCGTCGTTCCTAAAATCCATTAGCAAAGTTAAAACATCTTATATTATAACTCATAATTAATAAATGCTACCCACCTACCTGATAATTAATTTTGTTTTACAATTCGGTAGGCCTTTAAAAACAGAAACATACATACAGTGATCTAGTGAGTACTTACTAGCGGTGGGTAACTCACGAATGAACGAATGAAAAGAGCGCGCTCTTTACAAAAAGCTCACTCACTCTTGCGTTCAGTGCAATTCATATTAGATCTTGCGCTCCTAGCGCTCTTCAACTCTTTTCACCCGCCCGAGAGATCGCGAACGAATGCGAACGCGAAGCGAGCGATCAACGAGGACAGATGCATATACGTTACTTTCTCATGAAAGAGTAAGAGCGTTCGATGTGCGGCGCCAAGCAGGCGACTCGCGAGTCTCGCGATGCTTTCCCGCGGTTTTGGCAGATTTGATTTCTGAGTTTTTGCATTATAAAATAGACATTATTGTGTAAGGTTATAGCTGAAATTTGGTACCGTAAAGAAATGAATTTAATAATAAAAGTTTTCTCAAACATGCTAGGAAATGTGTTCATTTCTTTCAAAAAAAGAAACCGCGAAGTTTCACATTGTTTGTCACGTCTCAGATCACGCCAGCAAAGTTGTATGGAAATCCTTTGCTGGTGTCCATTAAGATAAATTCGTTATACGCTAAACCCACATAATTTGATTTCAAAATTATCTCGATGACTCTCATAGAAACGGAACGTAATTTTGTATGAAACAGGTAACTAAAGACGAGGCTGTATGATGTGAAGACCCTTGCCTGTCCAGAATTAAAAAAGAAAAGAATGAACTAAACATTTAGTATGGCTGAATATTACGTAATACTGTGCCCGTAATATTATTTCTACACTAATATTATAAAGAGGAAAGATTTGATTGTTTGTTTGTTTGTTTGTTTGTTTGTTTGCATCGAATAGGCTCCGAAACTACTGGCCCGATTTTAAAAATTCTTTCACCATTAGAATCCTACATTATTCCTGATGAACATAGGCTATATTTTATACGAGAAAAAAATAGGGATCCGCGTGAAAATTTCGATAATGTAACCCAACGTGTGAAAAATGTACCAAAAAAATATCTTATATCGCGTACGCTGTGGAAATTATTAACAATAGAGCAAAGTGATGTACTACAGTTTTATAGAGGACATCAATATCTATAATAATACATACACATATCACGCCTATTATCCCTTGCGGGGTAGGCAGAACGGAAACGGCCGCAAAAACAGACATTTACGCCACGTCTGACATATGTTTGAGGATCATTCGGAAAATTGTGTATCGCCATAGTGACAGGTTGTCAGCCCATCGCCTAAAATTGCAATACACACCCTCAAGTCCCTTAGTCAACTCCTACGACTCCCACGGGAAAGAAATCTGGTGATGCTATTCTAAGCCGGCATCACACTAAAATAATAATAATATAATCTACACTAATATTAGAAACAGGTTTTTTTATTGTTTGTTTGAATTGAATAGGCTCCGAAACTACTGGACCGATTCGAAAAAAATATTTTACCGTTAATTGAAATTGAAATTCTTCATTCAATGTAGGATAGTATAAACACTTATTGACGTCATGAACCGTCATTCAAAAAATT
Source organism: Tuta absoluta (assembly GCA_027580185.1). Lineage (NCBI taxonomy): Eukaryota > Metazoa > Arthropoda > Insecta > Lepidoptera > Gelechiidae > Tuta > Tuta absoluta. Next base: position 11,080,503 of record JAQAHW010000007.1, read on the forward strand.
CTTTTTTTATTACAATTTTGTTATGACCTAATAGAAAACCGGCTCGGGCGGGATAAAAAAAATAAAAGTAAAGGCACTGCCATGGGGCTGGCCAGGCTAATCACACGGCATGTAACTTTACGCCACCACCATCTGAAAACGATATTTGTTTCAAATTGAAGTCAAGATTTTTAGAATCCTACATTATCCCTGATGAACATAGGCTATATTAAACTGTCTTATTCCCGGGGGAAATTGTTAGCGGCGGGTGAAACCGCTGGGCGGGCTGCTATTCAATATATACAGGCTAATTGACTGGCCCGATGGCTTAGCGCATAGCACCTCTGTCTGCTACGCCGAGGGTCGTGGGTTCGATCTCTATAAGACACAAATATTTGCTATGTAAATTTTCAGATATTTTCTATGGAGAATATTATGTACTTATTTGCAAATAAAAACATACATACATACATACACACATCACGCCTATATCCCTTGCTGGGTAGGCAGAGCGCAAACGACCGCAAAGCGGACATTTACGCAACGTCTGACAAACATTTGAAAGTCTTTCGGAAAATTGTGTATCGCTATAGTGACAGGTTGTCAGTCCATCGCCTTAAATTGCAATACACACTCTCGAGTCCCTTAGTCGCTTCTTACGACACCCACGGGAAAGAAATGGGGTGATGCTATTCTAAGCCGGCCTCACACAGCATTTGTGTTTTCTATCACTCACTACATAGTATAAAATAAAGTCGCTTCCCGTTTGGTGTCTCCTTATATCTTTAGAATTACCCAACGGATTTTGATGCGGTTTTTTTTATTAGATAGAGTAACTTGAGAGGAAGGTTTATAAGTATAATTTATTCCGGGAAATCGTCACATTCCCATGGGAAAACGGGTAGCCCAACTGGTAGGAAACTTATGACACCCTTTTGACACCTTTAAGGAGTAAAATTTCAAAAATGCTGAAACACGTATTTAATAATTTTAAGTTATGAGTGTTATCAGAAATGTTGAAACAGATCACATTTAAGATAAAAAACTTTCATACAAACTTTTAACCCCCTTTTCACCCATTTAAAGGCTAAAATTTCAAAAATGCTGAAACACGTGTTTAATTATTTTAAGTTATTAGTCTTATCACAAATTTTGAAACAGATCACATTCATTTCAAAAAACGAACTTTCATACAAACTTTTAACCCCCTTTTGACCCTATTAAGGGTTAAAATTTCAAATATGCTGAAACACGTGTTTAATTATTTTAAGTCCTAAGTCTAATCACTAATTTTGAAACGAATCACACTTAGGACAACGAACTTTCATACCCCCCTGTTCATCCCCTGGGGGATTTTAAAAAACGGAATTTTATCTTTATTAGTTGCTTCATTACATAAAAAACTTCAAGTCCAAGTTTTATCTCTCTAGCTTCAGTAGTTTAATATTTATACTATCACGAAAACTGAGAAAAGTAATATTTTAGTTCCATAATACAAACATAGATGTCGCTGTTAGTTTTCAACGCACTATCGTGATGTTTGTATTTGTTATTATAGCAGCAACAGAAATACAACATCTGTAAAAATTTCAACTGTCTAGGTATAACGGTTCAGGAGGTACAGCTTCGTAACTGTAGGACGGACGGACGGACAAACAGACGGACAGCCGAGCCTCAGTAATAGGGTTTTCGTTATCACCCTGTGGGTACTGAACTCTAAGAAATATTTTGAGATAATAAATACCTAAGTGTATATAATAGTAGCTGTAGGTAAGGATAAAAAATATATAATAAAAAACCTCCAATGTGAAAAAAGGGTGTAAAATTTAAAGTGCATTTATGTAAAAAATAATTGATCACCCGTGCGAAGCCGGGACGGGCCGCTAGTAAATAATACGTCCATGACTGTGCCTTACAGGCGAATTTATTTTAAAAAATTACAATTGGTGGGAAAATTGTAAATTTTTATTTGTTCGTTGTGTTGTGGTCGCTAGCTTACTTTTATAAGAAGTACAATCTTTCATTTCCTAGCCTTTTTTTGAGAAAAGCACTATGTAAGCCTCGGGGAAAATTACTTTGCTAGACTTGTATAATTGAAGTCCTCGCCTGCGGCTCGGACTTGAAACTATACTCGTCCAGCAAAGTCCTATTTTCCATACCTTGACAACAATGTACTATTTCTATAACTTTTGTTTATATGAGTGATGAATTGACGATTGTTTTAAAGGTAAATAATTTTAGTAATAAATAAGTCGCGCGGGCGTGAGCGTCACCTTGACCATCGACTATTATTTCATTACGATTTTTGTGTTTTTACTATTATTTTATAAAGTAAAAACTTTAATTCATTCCGCCTGTTAATCATAAGATCGCTTACTCATCAGTAACTCGTAGATTCGCTAGCTCTATTAGCTAAAACACATCCTAAAGATCAAAATACTCCGCTGAGCGAAAAGAGTTACTGAGCGCAAAGAGTGATGCACATCTTTAAGTACGAAAGATTCAAATCGCTCTGCTCTTTTAAGTGAGTTGTTTTTCTCACTACTAGTACTTACCTATGTGTTGACGTACAAAATAAATACAACAAACTATAAAAACTAGTGGTCCGAACATCGATTTTATCGGTTTGCCCATTACATATTATGATGTTATCTTGCACAGAAGGTATCTTGTTGATATTTTCGAATTTTTCATCCATTATTCCATAAGAAAAGGGTTGGTACAAAAGGGAACTGTTAATTGTAGGTACGTCCTTGAAACGCCCCAGCTTTATCCAGTAGGCTAGGAGAATTTAGGGTAAAAATTCAACCGTTATAGTGTTGAATTCCTCTCGATAGTTTAACACGTGTTCCCGGGCATAAGGCGTTTTTCCGCAGTAAAATGCAGTCGCCGTTATTCAGAGATATATACTTAGTTTCAACGGCGGCAAAACCTTTCTAACGGAAATGCTGATTTCTGAATCTGGTCCAGAAGTTCGAGTGATTATCAGTAACATCCGAAAATAACTGAGTATTATATACCTAGTGTGTAGTGTTATTTTCGTTTGTTATCTTTCCCATCCCTAGTAGCGTTCTGTTTTTGCCGTGGCAGCCATGATGCAGCGGCGCGCGGTGTGCGGGACGCGGGGCGAGCGTTGGGGCGGAGTCTCGATGTTCGATGCCAGATAACGAAACACACTCCTTGCACCGCGCGCGATTCCGCCGCCGCCGGCCGCTGATCGATATCCTTATTTATGTAAAATTCATGAATATCAGATAAGTAAAAATCAAAAACATGTAAACTAAAAGCTGTAGGATACCTTGGGCAATATTTTTTTTACTCCCCGTAGTAATTGCAGTCAGCTGATCTTGATTTTGTATATGGGAGGTCAATTTTTTTTGTCGTTTCCTGACATATTCCTTAATACATTTTTTAGTACTCCGCTCGTAACAGCACACATGTGTGCTTGAAGTACAATACAAATCTATTGTTGCAAAATTCGACCTGAGCGAAGTGGATAATCACCGCTTTCAGGTCCATCTTAATTGAGAAAAAAGTCACTTGTGGTTACAGAAAACGGTCCGCCTCAGGGAAGCGTTCTGGCACCCCTCTTATTATATATATTCAGGGAGTAACATAAAGGGAAAGGAGGTCAAGGACCTCATGAAAGTCTTTAACTTTTGCCATGGATCATGGATAGAAATATTAAAAATGGACCTCCCATACAAAATTGCCGATCAGCCAGTTAATTTTCTACGGGAGGCCCAAATTTTATACCTATCATATTTTCACTACCAGTCAAAGTACAACACATTAAACTGTAAAAACACGTCGGGATACATGTAAATTATTAACAATTTCCTAAATAGGTAGGTACTATCGCGATACACCCAATCATGTAAGTATTATAAGTATTATTACACCGCTTGTAATTTTTGTCACCGAGACATCCGAGTCGTTTTTATTACGACATAGTAAAGGTTGTCGGAAATTTGGACAAGACTAGCAAATGGCACATTAAGTATAAGGATCTTTGGCAAAAGAGAGAGGAGGCTTAAACCCAGCAGTAGGTGGATAAGGGCTGAAACGATGGTGATTATTTAATACTCTTCATTTGCAGCTCAAGAAGTCAAACAGTTGCCAAAGTATTTAATCGTAGCCTAATAATTGCAGCTCGCTCTATTCTTCTTCTTCGTCGAGTCGAAATGGTAACTAAATGAGATTGGACCAGTGTTTGGCCACATTAAAGCCAGCTCGCTCTATTAAAAGTCGCACAGAAATTAAATCCATATCAAATTTTTTCACATAAACTATTTCTTAAAATACCTAGGTAATCAAGATTGATGTGGCAATTTCATGTGACTCCTAGGACTCGTAAGTTAAACATTTCTTTAGCCAATAAAAAACAATCATCAAAAGTGTTTCAAACCTCAAATTCTAAGTTTTGAGATACGCGACGATAAACATAGTACGCATACATTTCTCAAGTTTTGCACACTTGCTCGAAAACCGATCTGTAGATACCATCACCCCAATTCAGTAGGGGTCGCTGCAACATGTCTTTTTCTGTTTCATATCTATCAGCAGTAAAATTTCGTTTACACCTTTTTGATTCATATCGCCATCTATGTAATCCATCCAACATATCTAAATATTACATTACATAAGTATAACAGTTCACTGCTGGACATGGGCCTCTGACTACTTAGGGGTATTGCCATACTCACCACGCCCGGGAAGTTTATTGACGAGCGCAGTGCAAGATGTTACATTCACAAGGACCATTGATGCCCATTCCCTGGACGAATTTACTGTACTTTTACTGTAGTAAAAGCGATTAGGTGGGTGTACCCACGGGTTGAATTGGGGTGATACTATTCTAACCCGGCAAGGCACAAGGCGAATTGAAATAGTAAATACTTAATAATGTTACTTACGTACAGATTGAACTGTTATTGTCCATTTTCGTAGCCAGTAATAACTGAAATCGATTTCGTAGAAAAGCAATACCATCAAAGTCTTATCTATCAACCAAGACGGGTTATAAAATAACCCTTTTACGTAACTTGTGATGCGTCGAATGATTTACGCGTTGTCATCCGACCCACACGTCTAGTTTACTCTACACAATGCCCATGGATAATTTATTTAACTAGGACCTTTATCTTTTTGTTGGCTTTGGCTAGATAAAGCAGATAATGTTTTTCTTTATGTACTCGTGATCGTAAAATTTGGTCGCGGCGGCGTCATGGGGACGTCTTTACGAATACTGAGGTTTTATGTTATAGTGTTGTGCGTATGTTGTTCTTGTTAAAGCAGGAATTGTTGCATAGTTGCTTAATCTCCCCCTTAAACAACTTACCTACTTACATTTTTACTATATGCTCCTTCATTACACATTTTTAAACGAATGTCTTTTTAAAAATACATCGTATGCTTCATAAAACTAAATATAACTGTATATAAAATGCGCTTTCTGTTATCGTTAAGCCTTTGTCACATGTGTCTATCAATTGCATTAGTATCATAGGTAGGTACTAGCGGGCCTCCCAGCGGTTTTACCCGCTGCTAACTATTTTCCCGTTTGAGTAACACCTTTTTTCGGCATGTAATTTACATATTTTATATTATTTTTAATTTATTACATTTAAATTAAATATAAACCTGTATCCTTAACGTCTTATTAAATTAAAAGAAAGTGTCTGAGCTTTTCACGGATTTCACTCGAGCAAATTTTCTTGTTCTTTTTTACATGGGTGAGGGCTGACTCAAAAGCCGTTGCATTGATCAATTAAATTGGACTTTTGTAAATGAGGACATATTAGTCAAGGAGGTACATACCTAAACCTTTCAGCAAAAGTCCTCTATAACTTTTTAAGCACTCGCGATCACTTTCACTCATTTTAAGTATTGGACCGGGTATATTCGACTCAACCCGCGACCACAATACATGAAACTGTATTGAAACGTCGGGACACAGGTAAATTTCTAATATTTACCTAAATACTATTGCGATAGCCCCGGTCTAATACTTAAAATGAGTAAAAGTCCTCTAAATCTTGAGTTTTATCTACCACCTATCTTTATACTTGATTCAGGATCTCGATTCGTAAAGAAATCATGTCATGAAGGCTCCTGCCTTTCATAGAAGGAATAAAGATGGCGGATTGTAGTTTTTTAATACTTATCTCGGGGCTGTGTGGAATCAAATGAAAGCGCATTACAGGACGGTTTCAAAATAAATTGCATTAATTAATTTTTGCTACTTAAAAAAAGTAACAAACTTTAAAAGTAACAGAATTTAAATCATGACAAGTTTTTGTCCTCCAAGTACGAAACGGCTGGCATATATTGGGTAAAAAAAAACGCCAAATGATCCGCTATAGCTATATGATTCAGCATCTTGATTCGTAAACAAATTGTGCCATCCAGGGGGGAGAGAGAGAGAGAAAACAAAAATAGCATAATAGTACTTTTGGGTATACGCTATAATACGAAAGTACAAAACCAATGTTTTATATATTAGTCTTGTTTAATCGAGTAATTATATTATCTACTAATAGCTTATAAATATTGAACAATAGCTATAAGCTATTAGTAGATAATATATTTTTTTACGGTATTACACTACAAAAATTGTAGTGAAATACCGTGTAATACTCCAAAATACAAAATAAATACAATTTGAATAAAACGTCAATTAAAAATTGTTGAAATTCTTTAAGGTTCTCGTTGACTGACACAATGTCTTAAACTAAGTACTAGAAAAAAATTGCTAACCAAAAAAGTAACCATCATACTCTTGAGTGATAGTGACTGAGCTATTATTGGTTATTAACTTAGTAAACCAAGTCGCGCTAAAATACGAAGTTTTGATTACTTTCAAATTTTTGTTTTTTCCATGTAGCAAAATTTATCAATGCGATATATTTTCGTAACCGTCTTGTAATGCGCTATCGTTTTATACCACACGAAATGTACACCTCGACACGAAAGATTAAAAAAAAACTACAACCCGCCATCTTTGGTCCCCCTCTCCTTGCCCCTTGATGACTATTTCTTAACGAATCGAGATCCTGAATCAGGACATCACGACGAATCCAACGATATCATTCATAGGCAGGTGTAAAGAAAGGTGTCAGGCAAAATATTATCGTGTAGTTGTGTATGTAACTATATTCTAAACCATTGTGTATCACTAGTTAAGTAAGTTTATAATAAAATTACGGACGGTTTAGTTCACGGACGAAATTAATAAAGGCTGCCTTAAAAACAAAATGAATTAAGGATTTGTAACAGATCACAAAATTAAATTTAAAAAGTGTAAGATAATTTAACTTATCAAACATTTATTTTTGTAGGTACTACAAAACAAACTTGTTGTAAGGAAACTAATAATGGGTTTATAATTATGTGATAGAGGCGTCCTTAGGCTGAATTATGATAAACAAACATAAGATATTTGAGTGTCTAGTATTCAAAACAAAATGTTTTTAATTTCGGCACATAAGTAAAAACAAATACTGACGCAATTTTCACACAAAAACACAATTTTAACATGTCATCACAAGTGTAAAAATGTGCGCTACATATTTTTTTTGTGTCATGTATTATTTTTATTTTCAATATGCTCTGTACATAAATAGCAGCCCTCGTACTATGTAGTGATTAAAGCGAGTCTCCTGCGCATGTTTTTTTTAAACAAAACATTGCTGTCCATTGGGCGTGGTCTCGTGGAAAACAAAATCAATAAAGTGTGTATGGCCCGCATCGATGTAAGTATTTGTTTCAGTAAAAACAGTTGCAGAAAGGCAGACAGACATACTGTAAAAAACTTATATAAATATTTTAATGGATGCACCATGAAACTTATTACACTTTTCCTAAAAAACATAGATCGAAATTTAAAAAATAAATATATATATAACCTACCTACAATATGACTATGAAGAATGATCTACAATATTAAATAGCTCTGACAAATATATTTAAAAATTTTATGTTTCTTAGGATAAGTTTGATCAGTTTTTTAAACTTATTTGCCAATTTTTAGCTATTAGGATGTAAAAATATTAACTGCAAACATAGTAAAGGGTGACCAGTCCATGAAACTGAACATCTTTCACAAGGAACATAGTTTGAAATATGAAAAATAAATTTGGACCTCCCATACAAATTTACCCTTGACAAATTGACAGCTGCAACATTTTGTATGTATGAGATGGTGCAATTTTTTTCCAACTTCGACCTATGTGCCTTGGGGAATGATATTCAGATTTATGGGCAGGTTCCTGGTTCACCCCTTGAAATATTTGCAGTATTTTTTATTTATTCAATACGCTTAACTCGAGTTAATTCAACCCTGATCTGACCACCCATCAGGGTTGAACCAAAGCCGAAAATTTAAAGGGTTCGTTGATTGACATAAAACCAATGCGACGTTGAAATTAATGGTTAGCTCACTATCAGGTTTCAGGCTATAAAGTGCGATATTGGACCTTCTTAGAATTTACGATGGATTAACGAAACGTGTTTATCTGGGCAATAAAACCTGTAGCGAAGTGCGCCGATGCTGATAAAGACATCTGTACTTGATCCATGTGATGGCTTAACCAATGTAGCCTTAAGTTAGCTAAGGTCATGCTGCGGTAGAACTTAAGCTGTCATTTAACAGTTTGATAAAGCCCTTGGTAAAGCGGGAAACATACGGATAAAGGTTCGATAGGCAAGTTTGCCATTGCAAGTATTCGAATGATGATTGATGAATGATATATGGGGCAAAAAAAAACCAATTGTCTGCTATGCTTTGATTTTTGAGCAGTCAGATAAGCGCTATCTGTTTAAGAGGTAAAAATTTTACCCCGTGTACATATAGGGTGATACTGATAGGGTCTTGCAGACCATGAAACTGAACAACTTTCTACTAGAAACATATGTCGGGAAAATCACATACAAATTCACGATTATAATAGCTGACTGCATTCACTATGGGAAGTCAAACAAAATTGACGTTTTATGTAGGTAATCCTTTTCCTATGGGAAGTTGTTCATTTATTTCAATGCACTCTATCAGTATTCGGAGGGCTGCCCCTTACACCATGTATATGTATACAGGTGACATGTATCTGACAACAACTTTCCATAAATAAAAATTTCAGGAAACGAAAAATTTTTTTTGCACTGCACATAGTAAATGAGGTACATGTTATTTAATCTATTTTTTATCATATAATATTTATTTAACTTATATATATCAGTTAAATAACTTATATATGTCAGGTGATCGTGATTTTGTATGGAAGATAGAATATTTTTTGTCGTTTCCTGACATGTGTTCCTAGGGGAAATTTGTTCAGTTTCATGGTTTACATACACCTTACCAATATTCAGAGGGCTGTCCCTTGCACACTATATAATGTTTTCTATCTATCTTGTTGTAACTATACCGTTAAAGCTACGTAAATAGCATTATGGTCATTAATATACAAATTTCATTATAGTCATTGTTATTAATTACTTACCGCGCCCATTTTGATATAAGTAAACCTAATTAATTAGCTGGCTTATTGCTCTATTTCTTCCCCGCGGGTGTCGTAAGAGGCGACTAAGGGACACATGTGTAGGTATTATAATTTTAGGCGACAGGCTGACAAACTGTCACTATAGTGATTCACGATTTTCCTCCAGCAGCAGCCCTCAAATATTTGTCATACGTGACGACAGCAACCGTATTTCACGGCCGTTAATTCTCTCCCTACACCGCAAGGGATAGATAAGTGATATGTGTTTGCTCTATGGTACCACCATCCATATTTCGCTCGTGACAGCAACATAGAAATCATTAATAGCAAGTCTTACTTCGTGACCAGCACTTAACCCGGGTACCGTTTTAACTAGCCTACGGTACAGAACATCCTAGATGTAAGCTGTTATCTAATTAGGTACGTAGATAATTTTAATTGGCTAAGGAAGATGTTAGATGTTGTAAAGTGGCAGAAGCGACAGTCGCTTGTAATGCTAGATTGACGTATGGCATCAATTTCATAGGTTTCTAATTAGTCTTGGTGCAGTGTACTAATATATAACGGAGCATATGGGAGTTCACACGGAGCGCTTGATTTATGTGTGGTGGCGTGACGCACGGAGCGGCGCGGCGGCGCGGCGGCGGCGCGGGTGCGGCGCGGCGCGAGCAGGTACGCCGGCTCGCGTTTATAGCGGAACTTTATTTACGACCGCTCTAAATTACGTGGATTTACTGCGCGTCTTTATTGGCCAGCCATGAACGCCCTTACCCCCCACCGGCAAGCTCGCTCCACCCCCCCCACTTTTGACTCTCCTTTTGTTCGCCAAGAACTTCTGCTTTGGAAAATGCATCGCTAAAACTGCACATAGGTAATTTAATGCTCTATAAAACTGGCGGTGGCGGATTTAAACTGCGAGCTCGTAAATCGGGTCAGGTGAATCTACAAAACTTCGACCGTTGAAATGCATTCGTTTCCTCGTGGTATCGTTCTAGATGTGAAGTAAGCTATTTATTTTAAACAATGTAATTAATGTAAGTTTCTGGATTCCCAATAGGGAGTTAAGTATTCCAAGAACTCTGTAGAAGGCGTTGAACTGATAACTTTACTAGAAGATGCTAAAAGTAAAAGCCAAAAGACATGAAAAAATTGGTTAAGTAATTGTTCTTTCCAAATGTTCTATCCTCGTTTTTCGCGCTTTGTTATTAATTAATACTAATTGTTTAGTACTTAATATTAGTACTTTGGTTTCGTTAAAATGTTGGAAAGCCCATGAAAGTAAATATTTTTCAGATGCGTGCGAGTGATTTAGGTAATAACATTTCGTATTACGATCTAATGTTTGATCTAATGATTTTTCACATGGATGTACCATGTGAAAAATCGTAAATTATGTGACGTTTCGTTTATACCATATCGTACCAAGTGCAGCGCCATCTATCCGGATACTAGGGAAGAGTTTCAAAAATTCCATACATCTATATAGAGTTTCAAAAATTCCAAGGAGGTGGCCACAAAGACCAGGGCCGCGACATCACACTGCCGTGAAGACATGCCGGGGCACCTGAAGGCGGACCTACGCAAGAAGCGCGAGCTACACGCGCTCTGGGCGAGGACCAGATGCCCCAGGATAAAAAGGGACCTCAACAGGGTTGCAGAGAAGCTGTCGGCCGACGTGAAGGCGTTCCGTGGAACCACGTGGGAGAAACTCATCGACCACGTGGGTGAGAACGAAGCCAGCCTATACCACCTAAACCGACAGCTCACCAGCACCAAGGAGCCCACCTACCCACTGACCAACCGAGACGGAAGGCGATGTTATGACGACAGCGAGAGGGCGGAAACCCTGGCTGAACACCTGGAAGTCCAGTTCACGCCCCATCCTGTCGTCACCACTGACCAGGACATCCTACACCACCATACTGTAGTGGAGGAGAAGGTGCAGGAACTCTTGGCGCAGCCACACACACCCATCTCTGGACGCGATTTTATCTCGCCTCTGGAGCTGACGAAGGCGATCCAGAGACTGCCCAACCGGAAGGCGGCCGGGCCTGACGGGATCCCGATCGAAGCCCTCAAACAGATGCCGAGGAGAGCCGTGGTAGTTCTTGCCAGACTCTACAACGGAGTACTACGCACCCAGCACTTCCCCGCCGACTGGAAAGCGGGGAAAGTCATCATGCTGCCCAAGCCTGGCAAGGACCGACGTCTGCCAGCAAGTTACCGCCCCATCACCCTGCTCAGCCACGTCGCGAAGCTGTTCGAGCGCCTGCTCCTGCGGAGAATTCGTCCCCACATCCAGCTGAGGGACGAACAGTTCGGGTTCCGCGGGGCCCAATCCACGACGCTCCAGCTGACGCGCGTGATGCACCTCCTCGCCGAGCAGCGGTACCAATATGCATACACGGTCGGAGTATTCCTGGACGTGGAGAAGGCCTTTGACCGTGTATGGCACCAGGGACTGCTTCACAAGCTGGACACCCAGACCAGCCTGCCACCCGGCCTCATCAGGATAGTGGCCTCATTCCTGGAAGGCCGCCACTTCTACGTGGCAGTAAAAGAAGCCCACTCTACACCACGACCCATCACTGCTGGAGTTCCTCAAGGCAGCTGCCTGTCGCCGCTGCTGTACGCCACCTTCACGAACGACATACCCACCCTGGAAGGCCGACTCCGGGATGGGGAAGAAGACGTGGAGCTGGCGCTGTTCGCCGACGACAGTGCGTATTTCGCTTCATCGAGGAGCTCCAAAGTCGCAGCCGCCAAACTCCAACGGGTGTTGGACCTGCTGCCGGACTGGCTGGACCGATGGAAGATGGCCGTCAACGTGGGGAAGACGGCCGCCCTGGTCACCGGCCAGCAGCACATACACACGCCGCCACCACTCAAACTGCGGGGACAGGATGTAGCGTACACGCCCTCAGTTAAATACCTCGGCTGCCACATCGACCGGGCACTGCGCATGGTGCCGATGGTCGACCACGTCACGACCCAGGCCAAGGCCGCGCGCGCACTACTTCGCCCGGTCCTATCATCAAGGCTCCCATTACGCGCCAAACTGAGGATGTACAAGACCTACATCCGGTCCAGACTGACCTACGCAGCGCCGGCGTGGTACGCGCTGCTCTCCAACACCCAGAAGAGGAGGATCGAGGTGATACAGACCACGACCCTTCGCCTCATCACCGGCGCCGGCCGATTCGTCCGCAACGACGTCATCGCTGCGGACCTAAAGATGAAGCCGGTGGAAGAATTCGTGCGGATGCTGGCGCGGCGTATGTTCAGCCGCGCCGACAACGGGCCGCACCTCCACCTGCGCAACATTGCGCCCCAACACGCCCGTCCACCCGACGAGCGCTTCCGCACCTGGGGCCTGCGCTACCTCCTGCCCCGCGACCTGCTGTGGAGCCCCACAGACGCAGAGGCGGAGGACCCGCGGACACCCGCAGAGGCGGAGAACACAGAGTAATCTGGTGAGTGGGGGCCCGTGAAGCGAGGAGGCAAAAAAAAAAAAAAAAAAAAAAAAAAAAAAAACCATGACCAGTCGTGATGCTCACGCATTCGACTGGCAAGGAAGAAAAAAAAAAAAAAATCAGCCTGACCCCTCACTACCCCCACCACCAGACCCAACATTGACCATCCGGACTGCGGTCCGGATGAGAAGCAGCCCGGGTACGAGGACACCCTCAAGACCCGCACCAGCAGCCCTACACGTAGGCTGCTGAAGACCTCACAATCAAAACATCTATATAATATCTATAAAATAATCTATCTAGCAGAAGAACAAGATCAAAATTATAAAAATATAAACTTGTTTTTCTTTATATTTGCGGGGATCGAAATGCGTTGTAATGTACATTTTAACCCTATTTGAATTGTAAATACCATCGTCCTATGCATTAGATGAATCATGCTCTCATTTCCCATACTACGCAAACGAAAGCCATGCGTTATCCCGACGAAGGAATTTATCAAGCAATCGTGAAAAGCCCGAGTCGAAGGCCGCGTCATATCCGGCGTTATCTGGAGAAAGCGGATGCTGCCGGCGGCAACTTCAAAGCCCACGGCCCTTTGACGGCATTTCACCTAATTGCCTTTGCAAAAGTTTTATTGCATGAACCGAGATATCAGCCATTGAGCGGCGAAAACAATTGAACCGGCGCTTTGCAGATTAAACTGTTTTACACTGCCCTATTGTATTCGCAATTGTTTTCGTTTTACAAATAAACTGACTGATTTTTAAAAAGTTTTTAATGTACAGTTGTAAAACTACATAGGTAAACAAAAAAAATGGCTTGAAGTTCTTGAAAGCATCCAAATATGAAACCCTGAAGAGTCTCTACAACAATTGTATCTTTAGATTATAAACACAACCTGCCTTTCCCACATCCAACCAATGATTTACCAAAAATCATTATGAAAATGTGCGCTTGATTTAGCTATACAAAAATGCCTCTTTGAAATAGGTATACGGATGGATCTGCCTTCCTGCGTAGGTATCTTTGTATTATAGACGAGAGACGAGAAATATATAAGTAGATGTGGTTTTTTTGTTGAAGTCCTCGATATTCAACTAATGGGGGCTAAGCCCCACTAATTCCTACCGTACCCATGTGCTGAGAACCACTTAATGGGCCGAGCCTGCGGACGGCTTTCAACTTCTAATCTAAGCCTATTAAACATCACGAACCCTCTCCGATTTCTCGTGAATGCATTTCCAAGTAACCAAGCCGATTTAATTGTAAAAATAAAACTCAGGATGGACAACAAACACGTTTTACCTAACCATAATTTGCATCTGATAAAAATATTTAGTTGAAGTTCTTCACAAGCACCAATGGAAAATGGGCCTTGAAACCTCTGCTGATAAAGGCTGATATTCTATGAAATTGATTGGTGCTTATGTCTTTTTACATTAAAAGGATGTTTTATAGCGTTGGCGGCTGGGCAGTAATTGGAAGCGAGGATGCGCGGGCGCAGTAAAGCGGCAATTGACCAGAAAATAACGAGCCGTCGACCGGAGACCGGCTCCTTCATACATATGCCGCTGGTACATACATATGCCTGCCGTCTGTCGGTCCCCATACATATTGCCTTATGTACAGCTGCCGTTTATAGCGTCATTAAAATATTTATCTTTACATCCCAAATTAAGCGTGAAAATTAATTAATTTAATTGCAATTACCTATAAATGATAAAAGTTTATAGTTGCTTTGTTTTACATCAATTTGTCGTTAAAATATAGTTTTTATCATTAAATTATTAACATCAGCCGTTTCTATAACTATGTATGTAGTATACCTATATATGTCAAGTTCGGCCATGTCTTGTACGAATTCGCTTCTCATAGCAATAAATTCAGAAATAAGCGTTCAAATAAGATTCTCCGAACTTATCAAGTCGAAGATAACTATAAAAGTATCTAAAAGCTTTTAATTGTACTCAGGCGGTGTGCATTGGAGTTGTAAGGAAGGATAGAGCTATCTTGAATGTGCCATAAATCCAAGAGCTCAGCCATCCATCAGTCGCCGTCTTCTTCTTGACATAACACTTTAGACATCTTTAGAAGTAAATATCCAATGCTGTAAATATCCAATGCTGTATATACCTATTGACTAGTCAGTGGAAGGTAATATTTCAGAAGAACTTTATTAACAAGCAGAAATAAGCTCTGAAAACTGAAAACTCGTCGCCATCAGAACTTGCGCACGCTACAACACTACTCTACATAACGACCAAAAATACAAAATGCAGTCGAGGTAGGTATAACCTTTTTAACATAATACCTAGGATTTCAAATTATAACGCACGCCACAAGTCACATTGCGAGTATAATGGCTTCATTTTGGTTGTTCATGGGGTTCCCTTTAAAATAATCCCTTGATCAAAGAATGACGACAAAAAATATATAAAAATAAACCATTGATAATCCCAACAGCAATCGCAAGGCACAAGTGTCAGGTAGAAGTTTTATAGCCAGCACGAATTGAGAGATTCAGGTCTCGAAATAAAAATGATCAAAGGCAAAGTCCACTTACAGAAACAACAAAATCCTGTTTAATAATTTGCAATTTTTAACGCGCACTAATTTATACAGACTAATAAAATAACGGCGCGGCGGCACGTATAAAGTTTGGATGTGAAATAAATTTTACTTAATAAACAAAAACTTTAGAATCACGTTGGAACAAAAAAGCGTCAGAAATAGGCTATAACTAATAGCCCTAACGAGTGTAAATAAATTTGTATCAAAATACAATCCGTAATGGTTATGGACCCGCTTTAGGTCGAATAGGAGTCCATACAACTCAATGATGATTCCATAAATTTATACAGTGCACAATAAAAAGGCTGCTCGGAACAAAACGGCGTCACCCCGGTTTATGGAGTGTGCACTAAACGCACTAAACCGATCATTGTTCTGAGGTAACTGTTGTTTTACTTAAACACTTTAGATCGTCCAACATTATCACCGTGACATTGGTGAAAGAACTTTCAGAAGTGCACTGCTGCGTGGGGTCGACTGAAATTTTAGTTTAGAACATTGAATGCTGTTTTAATTAAGTATCTATTTTGAAAATACGGTTTGAGCACATGGCTCCTATTATGATAATTATTGGACCCCTGAGTCCAATTCAGCCTAATTCTAATCAATCATTAATAATGCTATTCTAAAGTTTGATAAACACGTAATATACCTAAAACCTGGATGACGTGCGAGTATGGATTTCGACTACCGTGCGGAATTTAACTACCTTGCAAATAAACATGATTCTGATTTTGTATAGATTCTGCATGCCATATCAAATGCATCCCTGTACTGTAGTGTAGTATTCATTGTAGTAAATATAGATAGGTATCATACTCGTTTTTAATGGACAATAGCAATTCAGCAGAACAGCGCAGTTAAACGGACGCACACAGATATTCGCCTTGACACAAATGAGGCGAGTCCCCTAACTCGGCCGTATTGCCAGAGCCGTGCTAATTGACCAGCTATAAATCCTTTATTGTGTCACGATAGTACCTAGAGGTGTTAAGAATATTGCGTTACCTTTGATTACCAAATAACTCGTTTATTGGAAGCAATGAAACAGTTGGATCCACTGAGTTTTTAGCTACAACGCTGACTCAACGGCAACACTGTTTGTGTCGCCGTAGAGTCTTAAAGGAACAAACTATATTGTTTTCAGGAATCAAGGATACAAGCCTGCGCCAAAGAATTCTGCCTATACTTGTACACTATCAGAACTTTAGATAGTTTCAAAGCTCTTTGCGCGAGTTATCATCATAAATCTAAAAACTGTAACTGGAAAATACAATAGATAATATAAGTAATATAGGCTTCATACTATCCTTAAATTATGTAAAACAAAACTTTAAAATTGTTAACATTTTAAAGACTGATAAAAATATTTCTATAGAGCCATATCAATTTCCGTAATGAGTTTTTAAATTTGTTAATACGTAAAAAGTAAATTTTTAAATATTCGTAATTCGTAAAATATTTTTTTCTGTACATTCACAGTTTATCACCAATCCTCACCGAAATTCTTTTGGTTATGTTCTTTGATTATTGAGCATTGCAGACAGAAAAAGCGGCATACTGAAACAGACATGTACTTTTCGGCATTATAATAAAAGTATTAATGTTCTGTATATTATATAAAATAGCTATGTAGAATGATGCGTTTAATGTTATCATCAGCAAAAGAAAACCCTAAATACTGAGTTTAAAAGTTCATTACCATTCCAAATGCGGCTCGCCTTCGATTCATATCGTAGGCGGAGTTTCCACGCGCCATGAACTATGGGCGTGGGCATAAACAAGTTACTACCACAAGAGATACCTTTTATGTTGTATCCAAAGCTGGTTTTGTTAGAATCAACCATGATGCTGATGGGCAAAGGCTTTCATGAACTTGATAGTCATCCAAAGTCCAAGTTGTAATATTCAGTGGATGCGGCGGGCGGCTCGGACAAAGGCGACATAAAACGTGCCGACGAATCTCCTTATCGCCTTATTGTATAGTAATAGGCTATAGCCCCTATATATCAGCCAGTGGACGCGATTATCAACCTATCAGATTATAAGTACATAGATGTTTATACATGTACACAAGTCTGATATTAATGTTTTGTATTCTATATGTTTAGGTATGTGCCTTTAATGTCAAATAACTTCAGGAGCTCGATTTTCTGAGTATTATACTTATATTTAACTAACATTCACATTCGGAATTCAGTCTCTCACGAAATCCAATTAGCTTACTCCAGTTTTCCTTATTGTTTAAACAGTAGAAAACTATATTGCTATTTTATTAAAATCTCTTTATCATAATGTAGATACTTTATACGCAGAAATATTGAGACCACCACTATACCTAGAAAAATCATTGATTTAAAAAACTGGTAATCTCCGACAGGGAAACGAATCGTAATTTAAAAAGTTACTGCATCAAATGCTTACCTTGTCATTTGATTGTGACAATCAACTGTTTTGGAATAAAGTAAAAAAATGTTTACGCCTTCATACAAGTGGTACCCACTTGGAAGCCCACTCATTGCGATCACTCGAATTCACGGTTAGAAATGAGCAATTTTGGTATTGCGCATGCGAAAAGGGCCATTGCGTGCGGGATTTCAATTACGAATACAAAGGAAATCGTGCCCCCAGGACGCACTTTTCACAGGGACACGGACAGAGATGGTGAATTATTAGGCAATTTAATAAAATAACCAAATTATTTTAAAGGAGGTAATATACCTTATACAATACAATTTTCTAGTCTAAGTATAGCAACTTTCTAGTAAAAGACATCAACGCGTTTGACCCATTTTAATGAATAATTAATTAATTACATTCCTATCAGGACCATTCCCATTCTAAACTTATCTTAATTTATTTCTTCGGTTCAGTTTCTTTAATATACAAGTAATTACTTGTGAGCAGCAATAATAAGAGAAAGATACTTAATCACATACGTAAAAAAAAAAAACAATAATCGCAATCGTGAAATTTCACAAAAAAAGCGTATTTGCTATAACATGCAGAATTCATATTCGGTGTGTAAATGTAAATAACTTTACTGCGTAGGTACTTTCTTGTGTTATTCACTATCGGGTTTGTGGCGTAATATAGTAGCAATAGGATATTAAAGGACGTCATATAACAATAGGCCTGCCGAACAGTAGACTGGCGGATCTCACGCTAATAATATTAGTTACACTACAGCAGTAGCACGCAGTAGTCTCATAAAGAGAATACAAGGCTTTTAATATTAATTTCCTAGATTATATTATTATGTGTAAGTAAAATTTTGTGTAAAAATGTGAAAAGACGACGTGGATAGCATTGCATTGCGAGGTCTTCAGCAGCCTTGTCTTTGGGCTGCCGCTGCGGGTCTTGAGGCTGCTACTCATCCGGACCTTGGTCAATGATGGGTCAGGTGGTAGGGGTAGTGAGTGGTCGGCATTTTATTTTTCCTTCTCGCTTCACGAGCCCCCACTCACCAGATTATGCCTGGACGTCTTTCACACTCTGGTCTGCCTGCAAGACCTCTGCATCTGCGTCAAAGCTGAGCTTTGTGGAGCTTCACAGCAGGTCGCGGGGCAGGTAGTAGCGTAGGCCCCAGGTGCGAAAGCGCTCGTCTGGTGGACGGGCGGTGAATGTTGCGCAGGTGGGGGTGCGGTCCGTTGTCGGCGTGGCTGAGCATTTGCCGCGCCAGCATCCGCACGAAGTCTTCCACTGGTTTCATCTTAAGGTCCGCAGCGATCATGTCGTTGTGGAAGGATTGCCGGCACCGGTGATCAGGCGGAGGGTTGTGGTCTTTACCGCCCCGATCCTCCTCTTCTGGGCGTTAGATAGCAGCGTGTACCACGCCAGCTCTGCATAGGTCAGTCTGAACCGGATGTAGGTTTTGTACACCCTCAGTTTGGCGCGTAGTGGCAGCCTCGATGATAGGACCGGGCATAGTAGTGTGCGCGCGGTCTTGGCCTGGATCGTCACATGGTCGAC